>JNEV01001004.1:0-79545 GCA_000697495.1 Saksenaea oblongispora B3353 | reverse complement strand
AGGGGGGGGGGGGGGGGGGGGGGGGGGGGGGGGGGGGGGGGGGGAACAATAAAAGTTTACAATAGATGGATTTGCTTTCGGGATGGGGAGTATTATCGGCAAACCCGAGGCAAACAGGTAGATTCTGTCGAAACCTGGTAGGAGCAATGGTTATCACTACTTTAACAGACGAGGAAAACATGGTTTGAACGATAGGAATTGTTCGCGAAAAACACCAGCTGTCTATGGCGATCCAAACTCACTTCTTGCCAGATTTTCTGGTAGAAAGCATGTCGAGACAATGCACGGTGACGATTGGAAGCGGTAACGCAAGATCTGAAGCGAACAACTTCTTCGGCTTAACTAATTTGCCCATTACAGGTTCTAAGCCCAGCTTTCCACAAATCGTTGTCTGTCCATGCGTTTGATCAAGCTGCACAGAAAATGCTTTATATCATGGACAAGTCTAGCGAGGCGCTTGTTAGCGTAGAAAATACCGTGGAACGTGCTAACTTGGATATCATTGGTCTTGCAGGGCTCGGTAGGAAACCCATCTTCTGACCTGGAAGTTGACTAAAAAGAAAAAAAAAGGGACTGACTTTCAATCACTGGGTCATGACAATAGTCTATGGACCAGCGCCTACCATACGATCAAGTATAGCGTGACAAGACTCTTATTTATAATTTTTCAAAGGTTATATGCTCAGGCAAAATACAGATAGATGTTTCCTAGTCGTGTATAGGCACACAAAGCAGTGGACGCATTTCTGGAGTTGATCGATGAACTAATTCATCAGAGGCGAAAGAAGTACTTACAAGGATAGGAAAGCACAGTGTCTGATACAGAAAAAGATGTTTTAAGCTTGATACTGGAAGCCGAAATGGAGGGAGATGAAAAACTGTCGAACAAAGAGCTAGGTGGGTTTTCGTCACATCGGGAAGATATAGATCATGAATTTACTGCAAGGTATCTAGGACAATGTTTTTGGTCTCATCAGCGCAGGTTTGTGCTTGGCTTTCAAGTGCATCGGTTATCATGTGTTCACATAGGACATAATACTAGGGCTGTTGCGTTGACGTTTGTTGTCTATAGGTTAGCTGTGAACAAGGTAGATCAATGTGTGGGTTTGTTTTTACAGTACCACTGACAATGCACATATCTCCTTTAAGGACGTCCAACAAAAAGCGTGCGAAGAAGTCCTTCGTATTCTTGGAACAGACCCAGTCAACGTTTCGCCTGATATTAATCAATTGAAACAAATGGATTGTCTGCTGAGCGTCATCAAAGTAGCACGCCATCTGGAAGATGAACATTTGAGGGAAGAAAATTTACATTCAGATTAGACATTGCGACTCGATGGACCACTATTTAACAGTCTTGGGCGCATAACTACGACAAAAACCACTCTTGTTGGTCAACATATTCCTGCAAATGTCCCCATCATGGTTGATATACTTACAACGCATTTTGATCCTAAATCATGGGAAGAAACGGATACTTTTGGTCCGGATAGGTACAATACCAAGACAGAAGCCGAACGAAATTCGGCCACGGATCTCGCAAATGTCCCGGTCTGAATTTCAGCTTGGTAGAACAACGGGTCATCCTGTCAATGCTTTGTAAGCTTGCAAGATAGTTAAACAGATGTGATCAATACTAATCTTTGCTTAGTACGAAAATATGAAAGGGAACTACCGAACAACGCTTCCAAAGAAAAAGATTATTACAATAGCGGATTTGGTCTTCTATACCTGTAGAATTAAAAGCCATGTTTAGAAGACGTTAGTGAGCGTGATACATGATAAAATCGTGCAACATCGTCAAAGAAAACCTATGCCTCCTCATTTCTTCTAATGAAACAACTCTCTAGTCTACTGATTATTATGAAAAATCTTTCTGAACGGAGATCGTTTCTCTGGAGCAATTTCAATTATTAGGCAGAATGTGGCTAGCTCATACCTCTGAAAAAAAAATATATACCCAGCAAACGTCTGCAGATTTCTGTTTTTCATACCCTCCTTCAGGAAATCATCCGACACGTATCTTTCTGTAATACCGCCGCCAATAGTAATGTAACAGGTACGAGATTCTTAAATCTCTTTAAGTTGATCAAACAACAACGGATATATGCTATTGCTGATCGATAGGTTTGCTTTTTAGTTCATACGTCTGGAAATATACTACAACTACTGAAAAGATCTCAACAATATAAACCATATTTTTTAAGGGAAAAGGCAAAGGATATAACGTTGTAGGCACCTAATTGCGGATGCCTTTTATTTTTTTTATCTTCCTTTTATTTTCTTTAACTTTTTATTTCATATATATTATCAGACAGGTGAATAAAAAAAGGAGATGACAGAAAAACAGTGCGACAGGAGTAAAGAGCAGTAAAGAACATTGTAAAGAAAAGCCTAAAGAACAAAAGCGATTGATGCCATACAAAAAGATTAACACCGCTACTACCAATTTGATTACTGACAAGCGGAAAGATCACATGCGGAAAGGTCACATGTTGAAAGATCATATGCTCCCATGCGCGGACGTAGCAAAATCGGACATTCAGTGGCACGTAGCAAATTCTGACTTCCCCCAGAATATTTCCTATTTTGTATAAATGCCTCTATTCGATGAATAAAACAACAGGTTGTTCAGATACAAAATAATCTGCCCGCTTAACAATTTCAAGCACAGGCCAAAGTTCTCTCAATGGTATTGATCCTAGAAATCACTAGGGATGATGGAGGAATGAACTTCCATGCAGAAAAGTCCTTGTCATTCAAAGAGGTTGAGAGCAGGGTTATCTTGTTGCGACGGAATGGATGCTAAACACGGTGCGTTTCTTTAACGTGGCTACGGAAGCAGAGCAATATGCCATTATATCCACTTGAAGACTCGCGCTTGTGCACTCCAAGAGTTTGATCAAGTCTTCTTAATTGCGATCGGTGTTGCTCCCGCCACAAACTAAGCGTTAAAAATCGAAATCTGCATTTTCTTTTTTTTTTTCTTTTACCCTGAGTATTTCGTCGGGCACTCCCTGCCCCCCTCCAGATTAACTGCCCAAGAGTGAGGCTGTCAGGAAGAAGTGAGCGAGCATAAGTTTCATCCAAGATCTTCTTAGTTCAGTGTGATAAATTGGTCTGATGTAATCATGTCGTATGGAAGTTCTTTCTGCCTTCAGCTGCCAATGCTATGCCAATACTATGCGTCTGTACAACAAAAAACCCTTTTTTTTTTTCATTTGTATTACATGATTTACTACAAAACTCTTTAACTAATGGCTATGTTATACATCATCATATTTGGTACTGGTTTCTCAATGGGTTTTGTCCTAATGTCATTGTTTTATTTTCCTCAAAGGTTGACAAGTGAGATTTCTTTACAACAAAGCTATTACGTCGACTTGCGTATTTATTTATATTTAATGCCTAAAATGAAGATCGTGGGAAGTTGGTGCTCGGTCACGATCGGGCCACGTTTTCAAACTGAAAGATAACGAGGCGCTGTGCAACAAAAAAGATACTAGGGACCCGCGGATGGATATCAGTTTATAGAACCAATTAACATCAAGGATTTTTGACGCTCGCACGTACGCATTGTAAAGAAAGCTATAAAAGATCGAGAAAAAACATCTCTCTCTCTCTGTGTGTGTGCCTTTTTTTTTTCTTTTTTCTTTCTTTCCTTTCTTTTTATTTTTTTTTAAATACATTTTTCTTTAATCTATAATGTTTTATCGCCGTCCTCCCTTTGTACCTTTATGCTATGAACCACAAGATGAAACAATTAACAGTACTATTGTCTGGAACGATCCACCCGTTCTATTGCAAGTTATTACGGAGTCGAGAGATGACGAACGAACAAGTGATGACCAACTAAGCGTACAAGACCTAGACGACCAACCCCTAATTAAATCCATCTGCTGCGAATTATTCTCAAGTAGACTATTATTTGCAGTATCTGTTTCCGTTATCAGTATTGTATTCGCAATCGCTGTTTGCCACAACCCCCCTAATTAGTATACACCTCTCTTTCTTATACACATGTACAATAATTCCCTTTTTCCTGTATTCATAGTAATCTCGACACAACTTTATTCCTATTCTGCACTTGTAGAATAGAAATATTGTACCATTAAATAAATCAATGATAAGATAAAACAAACCAACTTTTTTGTCATGATCGTCAATGTCTTCGCGTGGCGTCATTGTTATTTATAGTATCGACAGTAATGATAAGCTGAACCTTTTACTTGTTAGATTTTTCGGAAGCATGAGATTCCGATTGGATACCCCATCAAATTACTCTCTTTCCTCAAGAAGTATAGCATGATTTTGCAACGTATTTTTAGATGGAAAGAGAGCACCCTTTTGTTTACTGTCATGTGTGACCCAGCGTTGTAACCTCTAGTAACACAAGCAACTAGACGGTTTCTGGCAAAAGCAAAGAAAAAGTGTCGTTATCAATCCGAGAGTGTTACTGTCTTTGTACAATTTAGCTATGATGCATTCCATTCACTACGGGAAAAATAAGGCTGAGAGTCCTTGAAGTAAAGGATAATTAAAGGATTCTCAGCCTTATTCAAGGATCGTCCTTTAATTCAAGGATAATTTCATGACTTATTCAAGGATCGATCCTCGAATTCAAGTTTAACAGAATAAAAAATGAAACAGTAATTATCCTTTAATTTCATGATAAAAAAGCTGGCTTATTCAAGGATCAACCCTTGAACTAAAGAATAACAACACTTTACAGTGCTACTCAATTTGCGTTGCTGGGTGCTTGTTATCCACAAAGCGAATTTTTCAGAGATCACGTTAAACATTCTCGGAATTGAATAAAACTGTCTACACTAGCTTTACTTGTGTGCATTTCCCTTCAGAAAGGTGCTTTATTCTATTGTATACCATATAAATTCGGTGAGCTGATTCATTCTATTGCTTACAGTTAAAAGCGGTTTCTTCGGCGCTTTCTTGGAGCCTGGCTGTTTTCGCTTGCCATAGCTGGAGCTTGCTCAGGGAGGTCTGCCGAGCTGATGGATGTATGCTTAATTCCTATTATCAACTAAAATTTACAAGCGCCTACCTCGCAAGTTCCTGGTCGTCAGTGTTATCCTATTATCTCTTGGTACTGTACATACAAAGAATGACATTGTCTGTACCTGGGCACGCCGCTTAAAATATTGTTGGGCATTACCCCATTTGTACTGGAGCAGCCATTTGGCTGCCGAGGAGTTCTTGCACTCGTTCAGCAATATACCGACTTTGGCACCTTACTCTCCAACGAGAGTACAGCGTCTCGTTGGATAGTAGCAGGGACTTCACTCCACGGAATGGAGAATTCCTGCAACCCCAACGTGATACGCAAGCTGGTTAACGTATCGGCCATTACCATTCTCAGATTGGCCATAGCATCCACCGTTGCCGACTCGTTCTGACCAAAGAAGTTCTCACGCACGTAAACTTCCAAGAAGTCCATCGACAACGGTGTCACCTTTCTGCGGTTGTTGATGATGGTAACGGGGCGAGAGCGCGATCGCGGTACTGCATGTACTTCATCAACAGGTATCTCTGACATTATGGAACTGGTTTCGTTGTCTTGGATCGTGGCAAGTTTTTCAGAGATTACACGGATGTCGTTTTCCTGCTGTTCCAGTCTTTGCTGCTGCTCAACAAGGATTTGCCCGACCATATTGAGACGTCTTGAAACACCTTCGATCGCGGAAAGGATATCTTTAACAGTGTTGTTGCGTAGAGCTATGATAATAGAACTGAAGAACAAGTCTGAAGAAAAGAACCCGGTCTTACATTGGGGACAACTTAAAAAAAATTATAGGAACACGTTCTGATTGGTGTTCTGAGTATGGGGACGGCTTTAGAAGAGTTGCACAAAGTCAGAGTAGAACTGCCATGGTGGAATTTTGTTTTATATCGTGATGATATTGAACTGCTTAAATGTTGTTATAACCACATATGAAAGTTAGATAAGACGAATACTCCAACGACTGAAAAGTTGTACTCTTTTCAAAAACTAACCGCGTTCACTTAACCATAAAACTTATATGGAAAGGAGGAATTCCGGGTTGCACAAGATATGAATCATAATAGGGATAAACGGCGTTGAGCTACTTTCTTCTGTACTTTCATCTTGGACGATCTACATCCCATAAATAGAAGAAGAAAAACTGTAGAGAAGAGCCATATTAAGTGTGCCTGGTGCTAGAGATATATCCTACGAAGAGATTATAGGAAACATTGCATGGAATGCTTGCCACGACATTCTGGAGAGGCATCTGGGAGTGAAGCTGGCGAACTGCTTTTACCGTAAGATTTAGATAACTCTTTCGATACGAAAGCATAACTGTTTAATACACAAATATATACAATCGTTCTCGCAGATTGCTGCTACTCAGGGTATAGACTCGCTTGATGAAACAGTGTTTATTTCAAGTGGAAACACTATCAATAAACCTGACAATGAAGATACCATGATGTGTGACTTTTATGAAGACGATGAATGCTATTCCGCTTCTAATGATCACAGTTACATGGGAACAAGCCTGATACAATAATTAATCTTGTCCCAATGAAACTAACATTTGTACAAGGTCTGCATGTTAAAGAACAAGAGACAATAGCGTATGAGTTTGAGATCGAGGATCATAGCCAAGGCCCTGTTACAGTCCAAAGTGTAAAAATGCTTAAGTCATGGTCAAGCATGAAATATCTATGGCTGCATATGAAGAAATTTTTCAAGTGACCAATGAAACCACCTCACTAGCCAATCCAGGTATACACTCCAAGGTTAAGGAGTTAGGATTCAGTGAAGCTGGAAAGGACACAGTACTTCCTATCGATGAAAAAATACCTTAATGATGGGTTGTTGAAACTACAGTGCAGCGGTAAATATTGTCATTTTGCGAAAAATAAATGTCGCAAAGCCAAAAATAAATGGCGGCTATTGCAAAATAAATATCACGATTCGAAATTTAATTGTCGCTTTCGAAAAATCATAATGTCCACCTAGGCAAATATGATTGTCGATTTCAACAAAGCACATTGACAGTTCTTATCGAAAATTAAATAGCGATTTTTGTAGCAGAATGTCAGTTGTATTACGGAAGTTTATTTGAGTAAAAATACTCTGATATGAGTTTTATGATAGCAGTTGATTATTTGTCGCTTGGAATGATTACAAAAGCCATACAGATCACTAACTAAATTAAAATATCACCAATCATAATGTAAGAATAATAGAACATAACTTACCAATCGTGAAGAAAAATACACTCTTTTCGAAAGACTCATCAAATTTGCATGAAGATCATAGAGAACTTTTGGTTGAGCTGATTGACAAGAAGCCGGTATTAGTTTTAGACCAAGTAATAGATGATTTAAAGAGTAATTTCATGGGACTAGAAGGGTCAAAAACTGCGTTATATGATTTCACGAGGGAAAAATGCAGAATCGGCTTGAAGAAAGCTCACTTTCACTCAGTCAAACCAAATTTACCTGAAAACCTGGAAAAAAGACACAGCTGGGAACAGACCGGTATGGATATTTAAGCAACTGTGTAGTTTTTGGCGAGGCGGCTTTTCATGTCAATATGAAAAGAAATAATAACTTCGTTGAAAGGTCGATATTTGTGCGGAGATAGTCTTATAAAAGTCTCAAGCAAAGTCAGCGAGAAATTTGTGCTATTATTGATATAATTATCGTGAAAATAAGAAGATTGGGAGCTTTGGTCCAGAGTAAAAAGAGGAAGTCAAGAATCTGTGCGGTTGCTTGCTAGAATCCAGGTAGAGGTGGCACTATGATAGGACAGTACATTACTTCAACTTTATGTGCAATATGATGGATGTTTTGGAAAATATAAGCAATTTAAGGGATACTATGTTGTGATGGACATTGTACTTATCCACAAGAATGGTAATATTGAAAAAGAGATCAAGAGGCGCGGTTATGGCTGCTTGTATCTTCCACCTTATTCTCCTGAGCTGATTCCCATCGAGCAGCTTTGGTCTGTTTACAAAAGCAAAATGAAACGAGAACAGCTGTTGTAAGAAGAGACATTGTCCTCAAGAATACATGATGTATGCAATAGTATTCTTTTGAATGACCTTTAAGATTTTTGTAGATACTCTGTAACAAGATTCGATGATTGCTTGAATAAAAACATTCTATGACAAAATACGTGTAGTGTGTGTTGCACCCCAAAAATATTTTTTGACAGTGCGAAAAGCACTTGTCTCTTGGCACGTTCTTTTTCTTTAACTTGTGAGCCATTATATGACCCTAGCCTACTCCAAATCCATGGTGAAATTTCTTCTTTATTTAATCCAAATTATCAAGTATAATGCATAGTTTAGGGGAAAGTAGGGGAGGGAGAGATAGTACAGAGAGAGGATAATGAAGGAAAAGAAACCAAAAGATATTATGATCCAAATCGTAATGAACATAAACGACGTCGATCTTTGGTTATATCAATCAATGAGTGCAACGAAAGAGGTATGGCACGACCATTTGCTTTAATCAGGTCTTCGTTGTCGCATGGTTTACATAATCACCAAAATACATCAGTGACTTTGAGCAGCATCTTCAAATTTTTCATGCTGATGAAGATGGCCAAACGTGTCAAGTCGAGGCAAAGCATGTATTTATCGCATGTTGGTTGAGCCACTTTTGGACCAAGCTTTCGATTTGGTGAGGCAAAAGACATTTGCTAAGCTTGTTGATGGTTGCATCTGGTCTCTTATCTCCGGTTGCATCACAGGTGACGTTTGCCCAACGTAGAAGTACATTTTCATCTGGGTTGGTCAATATGTTAGCAAGGATGGGATCAAAGTACATGGTCAGAAGTTCTCCTTCCTCAATGGTTGTTTTATCTTTGATGGCAGTGAATGGTAGTTTCTTCATACTATACTTGTGAGAAATGTAATGTCTATCATCAGTATCTAATCCTATGTTGTCATAAATCTCAATCACACAACTTACGCAGCTGTAATCCCCCAAACTACTGATTGCTGATGAATATCCAAGTCTTGAGCCATAGTAAGCAAAAGCAATTCTACATGGCTCCTTGTCTTGACCTTGGCATCAACATCAGTGACAGCATAGACCAATTTCAAGTAAATGTCATTTGGCCATGTGATGCTATCATTCACTGATTCTGTCAGGAGGGAATGATGTAGTTTCCGGAGTTGGGCTTGATCAGAAAAATACAGCATAGTATCACTGTGTTGATTGGGGCATAGCAAGAGGATATGAGACAGAGGCAACAGCTCTTGCACAGATTTTTCAATTTGAAGAAGGCTATCTTTTGCTTGTTGTATCACATAACATATGCACTGGTAAAATGCATCAGCCACGTCAAAGTCACCAATCAACCAAGGAAAACGAGGAGGTGCTTCTGTGGTGGTGGCAATAGTATCAAGTGGCGTTGTTGTTGAGGAAGTTGTGGGTATAGGACTTGATGGAATGCTCTTGTTATCCTGGATGGCTGGTGAAGAAGAGGAAGAGGCAGCCATGCCCTTGTTATTGTTTGAGTCAATGTTTGCATAATCATCGTTGATGCTTGTGGTAATGGCTGCGGTTTCCTGGCGTAACACATCTCCTGCAAAGGAGGAAAATTCCACACGACTGTCCAGCTGTACAGAGGTACATGATTTTTCCAACCAATACAATTTGTAGTCACTGCTACGTTTCCGATGATCATAGTCCTGAATCAGTCGTTCTTATCCTTGAGGTAAATATTTAGAAATAATGGATTTGTATCTAGAGACAGAATATTGAGAATCTAGTAATTTGTGTTTATCCATAAAAGCCTTGCAGGTAAGGATGTTTCTGTTGTCCATGCACCACTGTGCATCAGCAGCAATAGTTCGTTTTCGTTTTTTCTTGGAAGACATAGCCCATCAACAACAGAAAGAAAAAAGAGACCCTCAATAAAAAGACTTTTTGTTGCTGATAAGCATTCTACATGGTTATTTAAGCAAAAGAATGTTACAAACAAAGATGAAGAAATACAAGAATAGTTTTTAACCACAGTGGGTTTCCTCATTCTGTAAAAGTGAAAGGTAATAGTTGTATTAGATGCTTTTTATTCTGTATTAAACGCGTATTTTATAATTAGCTACCAGCGGTGAAAGCAGCACTAATGCTGGTATGATCAGGACACCAGTCGTCATAAAAAAGAAAAACTGTTGCTTCAATCCAGGTTTGATGCACTATGTATTTCAACAAAAAATGCTTTCAAACGGAGAGACTGAAGTTGTTTATAACTGGAAATACGTAAACCATGATTTATTTAATCTTGAACCTTGGTAGATGAGTTTCGTTTGTCGCTTAAAATCAAACGGTGGATGGAATCGGTTATTGATAAGCACATGGACTGGAAGTCGATATGAATAAGGCTATTTATATGATTAGCGCTAGCGAAGACAATACCAATGTAAGATAGCTACTTAATTATTGTGGTTGAAAAAAATTTTTTTTATTTATTTTAAAGGCCAGTGAGCGCTTCGCCTGTTGGCATGTCTGCTCGAGCCAGCTCCAGAAAGGTAAAAGCAAGAAAAGATAAGCAAAGGGCAGAAAAAAAACCTTAATGGCGTAAGGTAAAAAAAGGTATGGGCGGGGGAGAAAGGGTTCAGAGGGGGAGGGCAGACCATGGAGGGGAACAGGATCAAAAACTTGACCTGTCAGATAGTGAGCTTGTAGAAGGACTGGTGTGGCTTGTGGGGCGTTTTGGGGTGTTGTCTAACCAGAGGAGAAAAGGGCTGGTGTGAGGCGAGTCGGCACGGAATTCACCGTTTTGTTCTTGTGAGAGCGAAATTTAATTCCTGATTGGCCGACATTTTACTTCTAATTAAGCGACATTTTATTTCTGATTAGGCGACATTACGTCTGTTGACGTAGTGAAGACTGAAGATGTGGTAATGGCTTCCTGAGCCGCGCTTTATTCTCCGTCTATGAATAAAAGAAAAAAAATTTTCGGTCTATACTACTCAGATCTTTCCAGCAAGCTAAGTTCAATTTTTCAAAGTTTTCCTTGGGTGGGTTTTAATAGTTTTGGCAAAAATCCAAAATACCATGGGCGGGTGATTACCACATCTTCAGTCTTCACTACGTCAACAGACGTAGTGTTGTCATAGGCACGACTGACAATTTATTTCTGATTAGGCGACATTTTATTTCTGATTAGGCGACATTTTATTTCTGATTAGGCGACATTTTGTTCGGCCCGGACGACATAATTTATTGGATCAACTGTAGTTATTTAACCTTTCAGTCGTAGGCGATAATCTCCGATGTAGGACATCAGCTGTGTAACAGAGTCCGTGCGTATCGGTGGCGATCATCGGGAGGTCGTCCACTACTCGAAGTCTATCAGCTTCTATAGTTTCGATTAGAACAGAAGAGAATAGCTATTATACTTTAAAATGACTCTATTGGATACCTAGCAGTAATGGACAGTGAACGTCGTAACTGCTGCCCTCAGCGTACATCGTTATCACTGACATATCGCTCCTCCCACGTGAAAATTTGCACGTTACAAATAAGTTGCACATCCACCACGGGTTAGATTTGCACAAAAAGCTGATCTAGAAGTCGGGGATAGTTGAATCAAACATGATTTGGTGCCAAAGTAGTATGATCATCCCCTGCATTCTTTGGTAACACTTGTACTACGAGCGGCGTCTATTCAATTCAGGGCAGCTAGTCTTTGATGGGAAGTGTGGAAATCCAGATTGGCCTGTTAAACGTAGTATTTAAACATAATGATAGATATCATCTAATATGTAATTTTTTTTTTTGGCTATTAATTATCGATGTCAAATACCACGCGCAGACACAACACTTAGCTTGGTTCTTTTTTCTTTTTTCTTTTGGCCTGTGCTTCAAGGTTTGTTATAAAGCTCTTTAACTAACGTCTGTAATCCAATACGTATTATATATAATATGAAGTAACTGATTTCTCGATGCGATTCCTCCTAATGCCCACTTTTTTTTTCCAACGTTGGCAAGTGCAAATTTTTCGTTTTTGCATTAATCTAGCTTTTGTAAAAGTATCTATTTAGCGGGATGTAGTACTTAGATTATGATAGATCCACGTTTGCAAATGAAACATATTAAATAACGACCCTCGCACACCAAATCAACTATAGTATGTTTGCTTACGGGATGTTGGACATAATGAGACGGAAAGAGAAAAAGACATTCATATTTGTAGAGATCGTACAGGCAAAACGGCAGAGAAGAAATAACATCTGATTGATCAAGGTCAAAGAGAAAAAATATTGGTGCGACGTTCCGTATACACTTATCGTAAACTCTATGCCAATTAATCAATCTGCCTTTGAAGGAAATATAGTACTTAACGCTTAATGTAAAATATCCACTTTCCATGGAAAAATAGTTTATAAATTCATGCAGGTCTAATAACAATGAGAAACATATAACATTTACTTTTACTTGAATACGTTGAAATGGGCAAGAAAAGAATCACTACGCTCTGTTACACAAGTTATGCTAAAGCCATCAAATTCCTGTTTTCTTTCTCTTCGTTTCTCTTCTTTCTTTAGAGAAATGTTTTATCGCCGTCCTACCTTTCTACCTTTGAACTATAAACCACAAGTTGAAACAATCAACAGCACCATCGTCTGGGATGATCTACCGTCTCTATCGCAAATTGTTGTGCAATTGAGCGACGGGCAAACGAATCACGACCAGATAAACGAACAAGCTGTAAACGATCAGCTCAGCGTACCATTCATGCGTGGCGAATTAATCTCAAGCAGACTATCGTTCGCAGTGTTCGTTTCCATCATCAGTACTATTTTTGCAATCGTTATTTGCAACAGGTCGCTTTATTGATGCATTGCTCCGGCCCTAGCAGACTGTTATAGTCCCTTCACTTCTTTTATTACTCTTCCATGCCTATAAACGTGTATAATGATGCCCTTTTACGTTATTCATACAAATTTTTTTCTATTCTGCTCTTTAACACTATGTCTTTGTAGAATAGATATACGGTAATAGTAAATCAACAATGAAAATCACATCCATAGTTGCGATTCCAGGTTATTGGCGGATTATGTAAAAGCAGAGACAAATTAGCCAAACGTTTCAGCAAGACGTTAGGCAGTATTGCTGGAGATACTAAAGATTTGCACTTTGAACGTGAACTAACGAGACTTTCATTCATTCATGGTAGTCAGTGGGATTACTTGCTGAGAGGAAACCCAATGTTGTAAGACATCTTTGTTATTTTTAGCAAAATGGTTAGATAGAAAAGTGACATTTGGTTGTATTATCTTCCCTTCTTCTTCTACTTTTTTTATTTATAAAGATCATATGCACCAACCGTGACTAAAGGTTTGCTACATTTAATTGATAATAGTCTGCAGGAACAACAAGCGAAAGCCTTTCAAAACAGCTAATGAAAGCATTAACAAAATAGAGTTTCGTGGAAATATGGTTCTGAGCGGATATCCCACATTCCAGTTTTCACTCCGCAACACACAAGAAATAGAGTAGCTGATTCGACAAAATATTTTTAGATGGAGGGGCTAATGAAGACGTTCTAGAAGCTTTTCCGCAATGGTCGTAGACAGAGGATATTGGGCAGAGATAGACGTTTCTGTGAGTCAAACAAAACCAAACTGGAAGGAAACGTTTTTTATACCGTATGATCACAGTAGACAGAGGACGATCCAATGAATGCAAACAAAAAGACCCGTTTTGTTTACTATAGTATGAAACGTGAGGGTCGAATTTTCCGTCACACAAGCGCTTAGCAGTTCGTGCCAAAGAAAGCATTTTGTAAATGATGGTGAGAACCAATCTAGCCTCATTAAAATTTTGTGCAGAGGCATTCAAAGACAGTTTTTGTATCTTCTGCGATGCTGGTCATAGGTTTTGATAAGATAGTCCGGTACAATAGTCGCATAAAATAGGAAGGTTGCCATCATGTTAGTCGGACAACAAGAAATGTTTAAATTTCATTGGCGCAGCTTTGCTGTCAGAGACCGTATGGCACGATTCTCCTGCTTCGTTTCATCTTCCCTTCCCCCACTCAATTTTTAAAGCGCGCACGATAAGTTAATTACGCGAAATGTCCACGTGAAAAAAAGGTAGCATTGGACCGACAGACCCGAGATCTGCAAAAAAAAAAAAAACACTCTACCCCAAAATGGATGTTGCTCTCCCATCCAATGAAGTCGCAGGTTCACAAAAATAGAAGATGAGAAGTTTTTTACGCTTAACAAATCAAATATCGTATACATGATGAAAAAAATTTTTTTTTACCTATTCATCCAGTGGTTGTTCCACAAAGAGTCATATACACTCCACCCTAGCCAGGTGAGAGGTGAACCTGCACATTTACATGGAATCATCGTTACGCATAAATAAGCTGACATCCAAGTAATATAGTATTTGCTAACTATGAATGGACCGTTATGCTGCTTCAGATAGCTTTTGTGTCAACGGGGAATCTAGTTGATTTAAGTAGAACATGAGATCTTTTCCGATCTGTACATTAATGACCGCAAATTCATTTCTTCCATAGATGCAAGATATAGATATATTAGGGAGCAGCATAAACAGCATTCAATAAGTAGTAAAGCTTCATTCACCCGTTCTTCTATATTCTTGTCGGAGAGAAATTCTGAGAAGATCCCCCCACTCAATTTCTTATGTCTTTGTTAAAAAAAAAAAATAGAGTTGGCATAATGATATCGAGAGGTTACGGGGGAACAGACTTGGCCGCCTCATACCATCTGGCAGAGGTTCACAGGGCCCTTTCGGATACAATGCTGACTGTAAGTCAACCTCACTAGTGTACAGGCGATAAGATGCGGAAGAAAGAGAGGTAAAGCATAGATCGAACTTGGTGCAATAATTCTACCAATGCATATAAAGGGATGTATCGTTTCATGACGTAGGATGCATAGGTAGAAATCAACAGTACGAAAAGTTAGAGAAAATCGGCAAGAAATCCGATGAGTTACTTTCCGAAGAAGAAATCATTAAAGTCAAAAAAGAAGTTAATACTGAAGTTAAAAATTTAGAAAGAAAACCTGCGTAGTATTAATAGCCGTACATTTGTTGTCATTACATATATCAAAAGTACTGACTGTTGGATTCCTAATGTGCAATCGACTTTTACCTCAACCGATCGCCTCGTTACAAACCGTCACAAGATGCAATACATCTCGATGGTTTGATCTTAACAAATCCGAGCAAAGTATAGTGCCTCTTACTCAACAATTGATCTATCATCGTCCAGTCGCTGCTTAGCTGATTCATACCCTATTCGGTTCAACCCAGTAATTATCTTCATCAGCTTGCATTTTCAGATCATATAGCAAACTGATGTACTATCAAAGAATTCTATGACTGTCGGGTTGGTGAAATATTGAGCTCAACAGAGGGTCAAGATAATTGGTAATCAGCCCTGTCTCGCCAATTACGTTTGCAGTCTCAGACCGAGGCAGTTTGTTCACACTGTCATTCATTGGTATCACAAACGATAATAACTGCATTGCCAGTTGTGTTTAGGGCGTTAAGAATTGCTACATTGCTAGTACCTGTGTTTTCCATTAGCTTCGTCAGCTGAATGTAAGCCTTCGTTCGAGGATCGCCTACGAGTTGATATTCTAATCGTGTGTCAAATCATTTAATCCCCTGTTTTGTAATTTATCCAACTTAGCGTCCTCTTTTTTTCCTTTCTAGTATATTATACTATCAACCATGCCATTTCACGAGAAAACGAAAGGCCTACCGTCTCTCTTCATGAGTATTCAGAATTTACATGTGGCGGAATGAATTGCGAGATTGCGGCGCGTCTCAACATTCCAGCGCAATCCATCTCTGACATCTTGCAATGATGGGAGCGAACTGGAACAGCCAGAGCGAAGTCCAGATAAGAGCGCCTCCAAAAATCCAGCTCAACAAATAAGAAGGTTCCTGTCTTGTTAGAAAAGCGCAATCCATTTCGATCAGTTGCTGACATGCAGTTTAGCCTAGCTTTTGCTGGTATTTCCCTTCCACACAACACTGTTATTAAGTATTTACAAGACAACGGCTTTGTCTTCACATGGATGCTTATAAACCAAATCTAAGTGAGCTCCACAATGAGCGAGGAAGCACAAGGATTGGGCTGTAGGTATGTGGGCAAATGCCATCTAATCAGTTAAATCAAGGTTTACAGTCACTGCTCAAGATGTGCAGCACAGATTACTCGAAGAGACAGCTACAAGGAACGTGACATTGTTCCTGCACATAAGTTTGTCGAAGAATTGGCGATGATATGTACTTGGTTTTCTGGACCCCTAGTTCCATTTGATGGTGCTGTTGATCAAGATGAATGCGGGAACTGTTTGTCCAACTACTTCATCCAACCAATCCATTTAAAAACTGAAAAATACTGAAAGGAACATTTATATTCAAAAGATGGTGCAACTTGCCATACAGGACCATATAGTAGGGCAAAAGAGAAGATGGCAAATCGCAGATTTTGACTACTGCCAAAACTTAAACCAAGTTGAGCGCCAAATCGTAGTGTCTGATTAAGTTAACTTGCTTGAAACACGACATTTCAGACCTGCCTTTCGGATAGAGCAGTCAACCGCTACGGCGACGTGAGTATGGACACACATGTTCTTGCTTATACAATGTTTTTCAAGCGTCGGTACAGGAAAGTCTTTCTAAAACTAAGTACAGACGTTATTCTTGTAACAAGAAGAGAAACTAGTTCCTCTAGCATCTGGAAACTGCTTTATTCTGCCAGATATTCATGCAATTTATTTTAGCTAGCGTATGTATTAAACATGTCTTTACTGTCTCTTCCTCTGTTGACTAATTATCCAATAGCTCTTTGAAAATGGTAAAATGCAAAATCCCGTGTTCTTTTTTGTGTGCCAATGGCTGCAACGTGACCTTCCTATGTATTGAACAAGCTCTACATCCATGAAAAGATCTCGTGTCATAAGGACTATCGTAATGATCACGGCCTGCAGAGGAATTTTAAGTGATGAAATGTTTGGTTTGCCGTGATCAGAACCACAAATCCAACCTTTATGTGAGCCAAAAGCGTTTTTTATTTGTGAAAGGAAAATTACTACAGCCAAGATAAGTCATGCAGCCTAAATAAAGCAACGTGAATGACTCTATATATGTATGAGCAATCACGGTAAGTATTACAGATGTGATAAAGAACAAGGCCCAGGAAAAAGAAAAGAACCATTTCTTTTTTAAAGGATGGTTCATTATCTCAAACAGTTTTAACGCTTTCTGATAGAGCATCGAAAAACGCATGGTATTCAGGCACGCTTTTGATTTGCTGCAAAAAAAAAACTGCTTGTGCAGAAGTTCGCTGCTTCCCCACACAAGCATTTAGTGGAAGTCCAGTAATGCCGTCCAGAACGTTTTTGTATCACAAAAGAAATTTGAGA
The DNA here is from genome assembly GCA_000697495.1 of Saksenaea oblongispora B3353. Classification (NCBI taxonomy): domain Eukaryota; kingdom Fungi; phylum Mucoromycota; class Mucoromycetes; order Mucorales; family Saksenaeaceae; genus Saksenaea; species Saksenaea oblongispora. The sequence continues at coordinate 62,113 of JNEV01001004.1, read as the reverse complement.
CGCACATGACACACTAAATACCATCATGTCTTTTAGGACTTCAACCCTTCTACCAGATTTTATCGGCAGATGAACACAATAGAGTCTAACTAACTATCAAACTGCAAGATCTTTTTTTTTTTTCGATATTTCCTTCTATTGCTTACGAAATACACAGAATCCCCAGCGGATGTACATCGTGTTCATATTTGTTTATATTGGACAATGACATACCGAAGGCTCAACTGACATCTATGCGAAACAAGCGTTGGGGATAGGATGAGAAATAAACGTTTTAGGTCTGTAAATGTGAAAGATCAATCGGAATTGCTGCCATGACGTATGTGAGTTAAAAAAAAGAAATAGAAAGTGTGGTTTTCTTACAGCAGCCAGTTTCCGCTCCAGTGGGGTAACGTTTCAACTTTTTCTCAAATGGCGGTGGTGGAGGGAATTCTTGTTGCGAATGAAAAGTCCATCGACCTGCTTCCGTCAGAGGTGGTTCAGGAATTTCAATATCCAAACTATGATACGATGGTTGAACGGGTATCGTCGACATGCGGGACAAAGGAGAGTGTCCAGCTACAGTTTGCGTTGGAGTAGCATTACGCACAGGTGGAGGCGGTGCCGGAATACTCCGTCGAGAATGATCTGTAGCTGATGAAGGGCGTGGAGGTGGTGGAGGTGGTGGTGCGCGGCCTCGCGGTGACATGTTTTAGGAAACGTTGGGGAAGAAAGCGGACTAAAAATTCCGTCCTATCCGAGGTCCAAAAAAGCCTTTCCCCACAAACAACTTTCCCAAAAAGCAACACAAAGACAACGCACATGGACGCACGCACGCACGCACGTACGCACGCATTACGGAGCAAGAGAGATAAACTTACTGTCGCCAATGTACATAGATTTAAAACACGTGCTTTATTTTGATGTTGATTCAACGTTAAAAGAAATATATTAGGATCTATGGTTTATAAATACATCATTGTATTTCTGCAAGAACTTACTATTAAAAGATGTAATTTAAAGTTTGCATGCGTAGAAGAAGTGTCTTGGCCTCAGTTAAAAGAAAAAAGTTTTGGGGCAGCGGTGTCACGTGAGTGCTGGGGAAGTCGCTTTTTTTTCGCTGAATGAATAAAAAAACGTAAAATGCTTTCTTGTTTTTCAACGATCGCCGCCAGTCATCTGCTGCCATGATGCTGGTATACATTTTGTACTTAATATATTTTGCCATTGCTATTACCGTAGCACTATCACTGCTACTATATATGTATCAATGCGACTTGCTTTATGCTGCCGGCTTTCCTTCAGGCTCGAGAACGGTGGTAAGTGAATCTGGATTGTTTGGGCACGCGATGTCGATTGACAAAAATCAAAGGTTGCAAGACCTTCTCAGTATGGATTGCCTGACAAAGAGGAGATCTTGGTGACAAAAGACGGTGTTAAATTGAGAAGTTATGTTCTGATACAACGCGGTGACGAGGTGGCTATCCAGTCACCCACACTTCTTTGTTTTCATGTAAGTAAATTGATTTCTTCGATTAGAAAAGTATTCTATGGATAAAAGGAGTTAACAATATACGTTATTTAGGCTCATACGGGAAATATGGTAAATAATTTTTTTTGATGGGGTTGTAGTATTTTGGTAACAGGATCACGTTTCCCACGACAATGCAGGGCCATCGACTTCCCATTTCTCAAATGTTTTACAAGAAACTTGGGTACAACGTCGTGATGCTATCTTACAGAGGGTAAGCGACTTTCGTTTTGCTGAACATTTCAGGTTGACATGATCCTCTCAGATATGGGCTGAGTGAAGGCAAAGCCAGTGAAAAAGGGTTACAAATTGACGCGCAGGTAAGGTCATAAGGAAGAGATGAAAGAGTTTAAAGCTTATCCTTTTTATTCTTTAATCAAGACGGTGGTCGACTACGTTCAACAACATCCTATCCTCAAGCATACCAAGCTCGTTGCCTATGGCCAATCTTTAGGAGGAGCTGTGGCCATCAACTTGGTATCCAAAAACGAAAACAAATTTGATGCATTGATTATTGAAAATACCTTCTTGAGTGTGGTAAGTCGAAATAGAGACGTTATGGGAAGAGCAGGCTGATGGAAATCAAACTTTTTTTTAGCCACTCTTGATTCCTCACGTCTTGCCTGCATTAAGACATCTGGTTTATCTGTGTCATCAAACCTGGAGATCGTACAAAACAATCCAATTTATTCGGGAAGTACCTATATTGTTTTTGTCGAGTCTGAGAGATGAATTGGTACCGCCAGCCCATATGGCCAAGCTATATAAGATTGCCCAGACAACGGGAGTTAAAGTCTGGCGCGATTTTGAAAACGGGACACACAACGACACGTGTATGCAGGTAAAGTATATCTATTGGTGGGAAGGAACTGGCCTGTCTGAAATATAATGAATATTAGGAGGGCTATTTTGAAGCAATTGCAGAATTCATTCGTGATCATGTTTGGGAAGTAGCAGACTGAAAAGAAAAAACAGATCTGCTTTGATTTCCCAGCCTCACATACACCCCATTCGCAACCGCAGCCACACACTCAATCACCCCATCCACGTACCTATCCGCGCACTCACACGATCTCGTTCTCTTACTCAAGAGAGAAAAAAACCACCCCACTCTTGCACACAAAAAAATCAACAACATATACACACACACGTAAACACATACACAAACACTATCCCCCCATCGAACCCCGTGCCCGTACCGGTGCCCACCCTTGCTCACCTCATACACGTTTGGCGTGCATCGTACACCCACCCACATGTTTTCTTTTCCTTTTGTTTATCTTGCTTTCGCTCAATCTTGCGTACAGTTCCATTCACGCACAGACAGGTCCTTCTATTTTTTGCATTGCGTTACCACGCATGCATAGGAAAATGCTTGTTTTTTTTTCTTGCAAAATGAAGGTTTAGTTAGCTTGTTTTTGTTTATTGGTAATGCACTGACTGATCACAATGCTTGTACCGTTTTTTAACCAATCACGGTTACACAAAGTTTTATCTTTGTTCGTGTTTCCTAAAAAAGTACATTTTCAACATAACAATGGTTACAGCGTGGAAAAAAAAATGCCAAAAGCAAAATGCATATCGTAAGGATCTCCTTTAAATTGTGGTCGTTAGGGGTTTCAAGGGCTTTTTACTCCGACACCCAAACAAATTATGTAATGTTTTTTCTTGGGGGAGCCTTGCTCAACACGTGTAAAATGACATAGGTACTAGTGTGCAGTAGAACTGTGTAAAAAAGATAAGAAAAACACAGTATTGTACGAATAAACTTGCATGTCATTTTGCTAGGTTCCTGACTAAGGAAGAATAGTGTATGTAAACGTTTTCCCAGATGAATTACTGATGATTCAGCAGAATTTTATGGCAAAACTTGCAGATGACTGGAGATCACGGACCAACAAACAACAAAGTAAAAAAGTTGACCAGATGGCGTCACTGACATGAACCTGCTTATTTTGCTTTGTTGGTTTAAAGCATTGGTTTGATTAAATAACATGGCTAGCAAATTAGAGATACTTTGTTATTGTTATGAAGCGCGAGTTACCTGTCTCGCACTTCCTCGTGGAAATCAATGTCGCATCTCCCCAAAAAACAAATTCCGCGCGCTGACGATCCGACAGTGCATATCCAAGAGTTCTTGTCACACATAAACTTTACTATCTCCAAGTGTGTAAGTATTTTCAGCCTCAGCCTCCTTCTCCATGCCACGCCATGCATTCGAAGTTTGACATCGCAACATGCACGATCAGTTTTCGATGACGATGGCTAAGGTACTGTCTTCGATGAGTAAGAACGAAGATCAGTATCCGCTTTCCACTTAGCGCTGGGGTGGTTAAGTGTCAGCATAGCTGAGTGTATATTTTACTTGATTCCTATGTTTTTCGATTTGGCGCGATTTCCTTTCTGGGGGTGAAACAAGAAGTGGTTTGCTGGCTCTGCCTCCGTCACTCATTTTTTGAAATTTGCTTACCAAGAGTATGACTATATTACCGGATATTTCCGGGCGGCACTGTGTAAAACGTTTGGCATGGGACCCTTAAGGAATTCCGAGGAATCAAGTTGCCATCTCTCACGCCAATGTAATGACCGCGTCCAGATGTTTGCGATAGAAAAAAGCAAAGGTGTAAAGCTAAGATATCCAATATCTCTTTGAAGAAACAGATCCATCATAGGAATGGGCTAGATCATATCCACATTTATCTCTGGTAGCGTTGGGCAAAATATACAGTACGCTCCTTAAATGTTGATCTGTTATTGAAAACAGCAGGGAAGAGTTCCTTACACTTTTAATGAATGGGAATGTGCAGTTACTCTTCTCTACTACTTTTCCCTGTTATTTCTAAAATATTGAGTGTGAAGCTGGTCCATAAATAAAGGGGCTTTGACGGTAAAAGACTTTAGTCCACAAAAAGGTGACAGACAAAGCAATGGGGAGCAAGCACGAATAAAATATCTGATATGTACTGAGATCATGAACTAGGCGCGCACAAGATCTTTTAAACAATCTACCGATTGGTGCAGCTACTATAAGTTAGAGTAAAAGAATGAGGTTTATTTGAAGGCAACGATAGCGACTTTCAGAATTTTTACAACTGTAGCTTCATATTGTTCTATTACAAAGAAATACATTAAATGAATAGTGAACAAGATGTGGTCGCAATCAAGATGAGCTGAGCATTTACTTCTTTATTGTTATTGTTCGATCAGTTGAGTAGCTAGAGTCAAGGGAAGAAATGTCGCCTCCTGTAGAGCAGCATGCCATCACTTGATAATGCGATACGGCTGTATATCCAATCCCTCATTTCATTGGTTTTAGTTTTATCTATAAAACATGCGCTAGAGCGTTTGTGCTATTACCGAACTTTACCGTCCATGCTGAACGCTTTTGTGAAAATATGACTAGCTGTCTTCAGGAAATGACGACCGACCATCAGCCGAAACCAAACAAAAGCTACTGGTCGTTTTCCGTACGACTGATGCTATGACCCGCTATGCAACGCCTCTAATGTGCTTTCAAATTTAAAATCTTAACCAATAGATCTCGGCTCATTATGGTGGATAAATCAAGAACAAAATATATATATATATATATATATATATATATTAATCAATCAATACCTTTCAGCAGTGTATGCCTCACTCTAAACGAGTAAAATGGGACAGCTCCTAGATTGTCCATTCGTTGAAGTATGGTGGAAAACTGTCTTGGCGAGATTAGCATTGCTTAGTCGAAAACAACGTTACACTGTAGCGATTGCTATTCTCGCTACTACCCTATATCCTTACATAAACAGACTCGTAAGACCACCAAAGTCATTACGCCACATCCCATACATTTCTTTTTACGACTATATGAAAGGGAGACTAAGACATGAACCACCTGACTCGTACAATAAGCGTCTCGTTCAGCCTATGATCCGGAAAGGCATAATTCCAAATGGAGTATACGTGGTAAGTTCAGATGATACAGGGTTTTCTTCTTTATCTAAAATATTCTATCTACTATCTTTCCAAATTAGCGTCTAGATCGTGTTGGATGGACGGTTCACGTTGTAGAACCGCAGATGGCAAAAATGATTTTAACCGATCTAGGTAAAAAAAAAGAAAAAGGAAAAGAAACCTGTCATATCTGATTCTTTTACTCAATATGTTTAAAGAGAGATTTCCCAAGGCCGATATCCGTCTTGGGCGGGAAAATACCATCGATGCCCAGTACCTAGGTAGTCCCAATGTTCTATTTTCAAATGGTGTCGAGTGGAAAAAGAACCGAAAGGTAATGGCAACGACACCTGGGGAGGATGAGTGTACTCATGATTACTTAGATTATCAACCCTGCATTCCACCGATCCATGCCTGTCAAAGTTTTTGGCCACCTGACACAAGATATGTTCAAGGCTCTAGAAGCGCGTGGCCCCGGACCCGTGGATGCTGTCGATCTAATGAAACGTGCTGCTCTCAATGTCATTGGGAAAGTTGGGTTTAGTACGTCATTCATGGTGGCCAGATGTATATCAACCTAACATCTATCTAGACTTTGATTTCAAGGCACTAAGTGACCCAAATAACCCTTGGGTTCGCATGTACTACAACATCGATGATGGTATCCGCGAGCCACTCTTCTTCCACTTCCCTATTTTAGACCGGTTCTTTCTTTGGATGTTTCCTGACAGACGTGCAGTACATGAGGACTTACGACAGTTTAAAGAGATGCTGGGACAAGTGATTTCCGAAAGACGCAAAGCTGTGATGAACAAGGATCACCAGATGCAAACCAATGAAGATAACGAGAAAGATTTGTTAACACTGATGTTAGAAAGTGAACGCCTTGGAGAAGGGGCTCTAACGAATGAAGAGTTAAATGTATTCTTTATCAGACACGCAACGGATGACTAAAGCATGAATTTTCTTTTTAGAGCAATCTGAGAGTCTTCTTCCTAGCTGGGCAGGCGACCACAGCCAATTCTCTTTCATTTGCCGTTTACTATTTGTCGAAGCATCAAGTATGTCGTAATGTGATATACACGATTGTTTTCATAATTTATTTCCTCTAGGATGTACAAGCAAAAGCAAGAGAAGAAGCAATTCGCGTACTGGGAGATGATCCATTTGACGTCTTGCCAACTGTCGACCAAGTCAAACAGTTACGTTATATTGGTCAAGTGATCAAAGAGGTTGGAACATATGATTCCAAAACACGCATGCTAATTTGTTTTTAGACGATGCGAATAACTACGCCTGTCACGCAAAATGCCATCCGCCGGGTAACAGAAGATATCAGCTTGGGAGGCGTATTTGTTCCAAAGGGAGCACCCGTCGTTTCCGATATCTTTGATATTCACCACAATCCCAAAGTGTGGAAGAACCCGTACAAGTTCGATCCCGACCGGTTTATGCCAGGTGGTGAAGCAGAAGACCATCCTAGCGCATGGTTGCCATTTGGCCTAGGTTTGCGCCAATGTTTTGGGATGAATTTCAGTTTGACGCTTCAGCGTGTCATGCTCTCGATGTTGCGTGAGTAGCTCATCATTAGTTCTGAATAATGGCTAATCCAAGATAATTTAGTCCGAAAATATCGATGGGATCTACCTGCTGATACTGCCCATAAAGACAACCTTCGAACTAGTGTTGGTGACATCCCTATTGCTCTGGATTTGTATGCCAATTTTGAAAAGCTGTACTGAAGTCGACTGTTACGACGGATGATCGCTATCACGCTATAGTCTTAAACAACTATATTTAAATAAAGAGGGCTGAGAAGAAAAGAAAAGTGCGGTGCATTGCTATCATGTTAATCATTCCAATCATGTACGTTTACTTTATTGGATATGTAACAATGATGTGTCGATTTGGCATAAGCGGATTTCAGTGCTCTATTCAGCCAAGCATACGCAGTAGTTTTCGTCCAAGAACATAACAATAGGATATCAGACACCCTCTAACTGGTACTTTTACCACAGCTTTCAACATGAAAATCCTTGTCCAATATTGTACTTATTAAGGCACTTAGGACTGGACCTCGCCTATACTTGATCGTGCCCGTTTCGATGCTTCCGCTCCTCCTGCATTTCCTGCCCGTTTCCTTCGCTGCAAAGCGCTTTCGTAGTTCACGATCGGCATCAACATGATACTGCTCACGTCAACAGTCCCTTCCTTTCCCTCCTTCTGGTTTTCTCCCACCGTTTTTGTGTCACTCTTCCCTTCTGATGAACGACGCGCTAATTGGTTTTCCATCGACATTAACCGCTTGAGATTTTCCTCCACTGTTCGTGATTGTTGTGAATTAAGCTCGCGCACTTTTTGAGGATCATCAGGCCGTTGTATGTACACCTTCCAATATGTCAGCATATACTTCTATTCCTTTACATTTCATTTCTTACCGGTGTCTGTCTGAACGAGTGTTTACTAGGAAATCTTGGTAGATGCGGAGGAACATATGCTGGTAAGTCTGTGGCCTCTTCAAATTCATCATCCTCATCCTCGTCTTCTGAAGGTAAAAACTGTGGCATTTTTTCGACTGTCGACTGTTTTGCGTGTTCTGTTTTCATAGTAAACGATGAGGCAGCTGTAGCTACAGGAAGATACATGCCGTGAGTAAAATCGAGCGCTGCTGTCGACAAAATCTTTGCTATCATTACTCATGGATGTATTGCGATAACGTTCTACGTAGGTCTGAAGTTGCGTTACGGACATGCCTAGATCATCTAATGATTGTGCGAGATCGTGTGTATTCGGACGGGTACGGTTGGCAAGGTCAGCGTATGTGTGTGTTGTAACTAGGAGTCTTTCTAGATCTAACCATTGTGTCAGCCAACGCTTAATTCTACTTTTACAGTATTGCATACATATGCCTAACAAATCGGCTAACGTATCAACTGCAGACTTTTCAGCAGAATGGAAGCCTGCATCTTTTGCAATAAAAGACACCACCTTCCTGTTGGCGGTAAATGCAAATGGGCTGTCGGTGGACGCTGTGGAATGCATCTTGTTGAATCGTTTTGCTGTCTGGACAAGGCTCTCAGTGGTTAAGTCGTCGCCCCAAGTGGGACGGTTTCCAAGTGAATTTACCATTTTCAACTCCGCACAAAGAGAGTAAGCGGATGCATTTCTTCACAAATGTTCACACTCTGGATGAAAACTTTGATTTACTGTGTCACCGTCAAATATTTCGACATTTACCTACCCCACTCTAATCAGACTCAACCTTTGAAACACCTCAAGAAAGAATGAGGAAGGCTATAGGGCAGGGAACCGAAAGGATAGATAGGCGAGTGGGTGTATTTTTAGAGCCATTTTATCTACTATAAATGCTATCTTTATAGATTGTATTAAACATCAGATCACAACGTTATTACGTAGATCTGTCTCTTTCTCTTGTTTATCGTCATCCCGTAAAGAATCTGCATTAATACAGGATACATCAAAGTCAGGCCTAGATATCTGAGGAAACTGCTCCGTACTCTCACTGTTGCAATCACTCCCATCACACTTGGATACGGAGCATAATTCGCCATTAACACCGTCATTGCTCCCATTCTCAGTAGATACATATATCTATGTAGTGGTTGATGAGCTTGATACTTATCACCACGTCTATACCTCTTTATCTTCTTTCTTCGCGCTTATCTCAACTTGTATTTCCAATGTATAGATTGATTCGTCCGAAATTTGGTAGAGAGTTGCTCCTCCAATAGCTTCTACACAGCAATGTTCATTACAAAGCTGTTTGAGGATTCCTTCTGGACCAATGTACATGAGCTTGAATTGACCATACTGAGGAAGAAGTTTCGTCTGTATCTGAAAGGCATCGCGGTCAATTTTAATCCATAGCGACTGTCAATTTTACCTTTTCACGGAGTTGACTGTAATTCATGGTTCCTCTATTAAAGAGAAAGTAATACCTCTTTTCGGGAGCTCCAATCAGATAAGCTTTAACTAGTAGATCGTTATTAACGTCTATAGTCTGCTTTTTCGCGACCAGTTTCTCCAACGATTGTAATCTCTGTTCAGCTTCTTCACGAGCAATTTCTGCACATTTGTACTTTTTTTCCATTTCTTCAAATCTTTTGTTTTGGATTTTCGAAGCGTACTCGGATTGATATTTCAGTACCTCCGCTTTGCACTCTGCAAATGCTCGACTCGCCTTTTCTGCGACAAGGGGTTCTATGCCTGAGGATCTTCCCAAATATTTTATGTGTCCATCGATCTCTCCCGTCAATGAAATGAATGACTCGGTTATATATTCTTGAAGTTGTTCGGTACTAGGTTCGTTACGACTTAATTGAAAGCAGCGCTGCTTTATACTCCATACGAAATGGTTGAAAGTATCGTTAGCCTGACGGATATGTATAATGATTGTTAAGATGTATATCGGTCTTATAGCAAAACATAACTAACAGAATAACTATTCATACTGACACACGTTTAAGTTGGATACGTTCTGTGACGAGAGGTTTGAAAACTGCGGATTTCTTTGGTGGCATTTATAGTAAATTTACTATAACCTTTGTATCAAGTTATGTGTATATAGGTACTATAAATTGTTTGAAGCATGCCTTATAAGCACGTAGAGGATGGGAACGAAATACAAAAAAGCTCCTCAGATTCTTGAGCGCCTTGTTTTCAGCAAATGTAATTTAATAGAGTAGGTTGTTCAAGAGTTGTGATTTTTAGCCAAGCTGTTGATGCACCTAGTCTACAAGAATTATTGTTTCTCTTTTATAAGAATTAAAGGTTTGCGACTAGATTTACAACGTCTTCTGAGTACGACGAATAGAAGAAGGGTAGAATTCACACATTAATCCGTGCGAAAGGGAATAGGTTTACCTATCCCAATCGATCTAATTACATTGAGAACTGCATCGGACTGCTGACATTCCTCGCGTTATCGCTTTATTTCACTTGCAATTTCACAGGGTGACGTATCTTGCTGAGCGTTGTGATAGTTGGGAAGTGTAAAAATTGCTTTTGGTTTACATAGTATTAATTGAACAAATTTTACATCCATGAAGGGTTACGGCGCGATAAGGAGGGATTAATATTTGTCATCAGTGAAGCCGTGAACCTTACTTGAACCTGGTCCCTCAGTGGAGACGAAATATGTTCAGAGTAATATATCCGTTGATAGTTAATACTTCTTATACTTGAATACCATCTTACCTATCCTGAAGGGTAACCCCGCGTGATTTGCGGCGGCCGCACCCGGCTTTAGCTGGTGGGGAGAAGATGGTATGAAGCCATTTAGAACTTTAATGACCATTATCGCGTAAACAATCCATCAACAGACATGAGTAACCCTAAGTTTATAGATATTCCCAGCACGAACCGGGATGTTTTATGAAACAGAGCCGAAGAAAAATAACGGTCTTCCGTTCTAAGTGGTTATTTTTTTTTTTTTTTTGGTGGAGCATTTCTCTATCTAAAGTCAAAAGGAACCAACCCACTGTTATCCAGGCCCACTTTAATGCGACGCAGAAATTATATACATCGTCCTGCAAATTGTTTTAGCCAACCACGCAAAAACATTAGTGATTGTCCATGAATAAATAGGAAATGTCCTTGTGTTGTACATAGGTGGTCCTCGAGGCTGACGCGATTTCTGCTAACTTGATCAAACCTGAAAGTTATATGGTTTCTGAAGTATCACCGACTAATATAAACCAGTTTAAATTAATTTCGTATCGTTTCCAAAACAAGAGCCACGAATCCCTTGAGGAGGTTAGATATCAGAGGACAGATAGAAAATAAATCAGGCAAAAGAATCAGTGGAACTGGATATGATATTCTTTATTCGACAAAAATAATCGACCTTTTATACAAGAATTACTGCTAGTCTAGACAGAGTGTATTGACTATAGATAGATTCCTGTTTCATGTCATTCGTATTTACTTTCCTTAATGCGGGCCTCTCCAAAGTAGATTATAAAATCTTCGGAGAAAGACATTGTATAAAGAGGCTGGAGTATGTGCGGTCGATTTGTTCTTATTGAAGCCCATTCCGAAGGTACTTTTTTTTGACTCAAAAGAATATAAGGCACAATGCTTGGCTGCTCACAAAATAGCCGCCACACACGATTAGCTATGAAGGAGATATTAGATACTACACAAGCACCCACAGGAGGCCCGACGAACGACCCATGCCAAGCAGGCTGCCGCAATTGAAGTAGAAAACAAACAAAACAAACTCAAAACCAGCAGCACAACTTCAACAAAAGGAAAACAAGCAACGATTTCCAAGACACAAGAAGCGAAAAAGAAGGTTGCTAACCAACCAAAGCGGTTCAACAAGTGTAAAATCTGGAAGGGCAATTTCCTGGTAAGTCAGAGTCTGAGATCTGAAACGTTGGATTTAGAGACTTACGTTTTGTATATCCCTTAGGTATTACGTACGTTTCTTTGCTCATGCATATACAATATAAAGTCTACTAATGAAAACTGATGCTACGTTATCGAAAGAAGCACAGCAGCTAGAAAACATAGACCAATAGACACGTTGTACATTGGAATTATTTACAAATCATATCATACTAGTGTATCTAGAACTCGTCTCTGCTCTCCATTATTCTGATATATGCAGACAGAATACAGGTATCATTTACTAGCAATGGGCCTTTATCTCCATTGGCTACCGTCATACGTGCATCGTTACAAAATCCCATAAATCTGCAACTTGCTCCATTTTCAGTCGTCTTAGATGCGTCTAGAAAAACACTACATAAGCGTATGAAGTATTGGGTTTTTCTTACATTTATAATAATTGTTATGCGTATCGTTGGGACTAGATATCATTAAAAGGTATTTAATGGTGACCTTTAGAGCTTGTCGATGTGGCTTTATGTTTTCAAAACGAATAAAGAGGCTCCTACCAAGTCTGTCCACATAAGGGTGCAAGAATATTTTCCTAATAGATATAATAAGTACTACTACAAATTCCAAGCTCTTACCATTGAAAACCACCAACATCAAAGCGGTCGCTTTCGGCTATTAGTCCAAGCGTACTCCATCCTGTGATAGTCCAGTGATAGCCACCAAAAGCCAGCTCCCTGTATTTTCCAAGCGGGAGTATTTTTAGAGCCATTTTATCTACCGTAAAGTCTCTCCTTAATATCGATTGTGATAACTATCACGTTAGAATGTTCTTACATAGATGTGTGTCTTTATCCTGTTTATCGTCATTCCATAAGGAACACGCATTAACGCAAGCTACATTAGAGTCCGATCCAGACATCTGCAGAAGCTGCTCTGTGCTCTCGCTGCTACAGTCATCTGTACCGCACTTGGCTATGGAGCATCTTTCGTAATTAACGTCGCTGTTACTTCTATTATCTACAGGTACATATTTCTATGTAGCCGTTAATAAATTTAAACAACCTGTGGCTACATCTATACCTTTGTATCGTCCTTATTCGCGCTTATTTCTGGCTGTATCTCTAGCGCATTGATTGGTAAATCCAACAATTGATGGATAGCTGTTCTTCCAATTTTTTCACGAGTAGTGTCTGCATCTTTGTACTTTTTTCTTATTTCTTTAAATTTCTTTGTTTTGATTTTCAAAGTGCCCTGATATTTGCAACTCTCCAGGTCCGTTGCGCACTGCGGAAACATTAACATTGCCTCTTGCTCGGCGGTGGAGTCCATCCCTAAGATTGTTCTCATAAAGCACGTGTGATCATTGACTTCTCGCATCAAAGAGATAAACGGCTAGATTATATGCTCTTGAGGTTGTCCCACTTGGAAATCCTCGGAATTTAGTTGATGGCAACACTCTTGTATATTCTTTGCAAGATATTCGACAAATTTAAAAACTTGATGAATAGGTCTTGTAAATATTAAGGCTTATCTTGTCTTTTAGAGAAATGTAACTAGCGTCATATTATTCATGTTGTCACATGTTTCATAGCGATACGTTGTATGACAAGGGATATGAAAATTGCATATTTTTCTGGTGGCATTTATAGCATGCTGATTGTATCCTACGAAAACCTATTGAGTGGAACAAGCAAGTGAAGGTTAGAATTCGTATGTCTATTTTTTCAATGGTACGTGGATGAGCAATACGCCTATCAGTGATATGTTGATCTAGGTACATGTAGAATTGCATTATATTTTTTGCATTCCTCACTTATCAGCTTTATTTCACTTACAATGTAACACATAATGCATTTTACTGAGTACTGTGACGGTTGCCAAGTGCGACAATTGCTTAAAGCTTATATAAATACCTTGTATTTTACATCTATGATCCTCGAGGCTTACACAATAGATTCTAACTTATAATCGACAAAATTTGGTCCTCCCAATATATAAATTTTCGCTAAAAACGAAAAAGGGGCCCATCGCTTCTTAGATTTCAAGCCAATCCAGGAAAGCTTCATGCTATTTTTTTGTAGCCATCTAATTTGAAGACATATTGAAAGCATTACTTGCTCTCGGTTATGGGAAAATACAGGGAGCTTACTTTTGGTGCCTACCACTGGACTGTTGGAAGATTGAACATACAGGAAGCAGGGATAAAAAGTAACTATTTTGAAGTTTGTAGCTTTTGATGGTGAAATCTTAAGGTTTGTGGTATTACTTGCTGTATTTATCAGGAAAATATGTTTGTATCCGAATGGAGACGCCCCGAAAGGACTCGATCTATTTTTTTTTTTTTTTGAAGAACGCAACGTAGAATCAACAATCTGGAAAGGTCACTGCTGAATACGTTTTAATGATATCTACAGTGTAGTTCAAACGGTCCAGATAACCACTTTTACAACTGTAAGAAAACCGTACTACGTTTTGGACCTATGTGCTTTTTAGGCTCATCCGAGACGATTGTAAACGGAAAGAATTGGGGATTTCTGGAATTTTGTCACAGTGAACGTATGAAGGTGGCCAATGGAGATAAGGGCCCATTGTTAGTAAATGATACATGTATTGTGTCTGTATACATTAGAATAGTAGAGAGCAGAGACGAGCTCCGGATACTTTGGTATATTAGGATTAATTCCAATATACAACGTGCGTATGGCCTACTTACTCAAACTACATTGTTTCTCTTAATAATTTTTCATCAACTTTCAGCAGTATACTTCATATTTTATATGCACTACGAAGAAACATACGTAATATCTATAGGATATACAAAAAGGTGATTTTAAATCCAATATTTCAAATCTTAAAATATTACTTACCAGGAAGTTGCCTTTTCAGATCTTGCAATTGTCGAACCGGTTTGGTTGGTCAGTAACCTTATCCTTTCTCTTCTTGCTTCTTGGTGATTGTTGCTTGCTTGTGCCCGCCTTGCCTTTTCTTCTTCTTTTGACTTACTTTTCCAGACCTTTCCTCATTTTTTGAGGATGGACCGCTGGTTTTGAGCTTTTTGAGTTTGTCTTCCGTTTCACTTGCTGCAGACTGTTTGTCGTGGACCGTTTTTTGGACTTTTTGCGGGTTCTTGTATCTTCTCCGATATCTCATTTGTAGTTAATCATGCGTGTGCACTTTGTGTGCAGCCAAACATCATGCCCCGAATTTTTTTGAGTCGAAAAAATGCCTTTGTAATGGGCTCTCATAAGGATGAATCCACCGACTATACTCCAGTTTCTTTATACAACGTCTTTCTCCAAAGTTTTTATAATCCACTACGAAGTGGGCTGCATTAAGCAAAACGAGTACGAATTGCATGAAAGAACAATCTATCTATAGTTAGCTTAGTTTGTCTAGACTAGTAGTCATTCTGGTATAAAACGGCTATTGTTAATGTTGAATAAAAGAACAATATCCGATCTCACTGGTTCTTCCTGTCTGTTTATCTTCATCAATATAATGATATCGTGGTAGATCCGTCCAGTTAGGAACTCTACTATTCCTAATCCGCGACATTACTATCACATTGTATAGAAGCTCATAATAGTAGGGCAAATTAGTATTTTGTTGTAACCTTCATGACGGAGACAATGGAGGCAGGCGCTAATGGACCTTATGTTTCACGAGGTAGAGGTTTTGACTATTTTTGTATAATTAGCTATAGTACAGTGCTGGCTACTGAAAATTATACCTAAGTATAAAGACGTATACGTCCCCGCTTTTGTTTGACACATCCCTATTTCAATTCTGTAACTGCACAAACTTTTTAATATGCAGGGAAAAAGATACATATGTCTGAAAGCTACAAAGTTTTGGTAATTTTATATCACTCAAATCTTAAATCGTTCAATCTTAAATATCTCTGGTTGTCGTATCCGACATCGTTACATTGCTATACGGTGATTAAAACAACAACTCTGAACACAGTTAAAGGTACTGGCGGTGATTACTATATTGGATATGGATTTTAGTTTTCATGATTAGTAATGGAAGAAGGATGGTATCTAAAAGACGTAGAAACTATACTCTCCTTGCTTGTGCATCGAATTATTTGTAATTGCAGCTCTGGCGGTCAGAGGGAGCAGAGCACTAAGCTGTGACCTCTTCATTGTCAGGGTGTATTCCCCTTGACTTGCTACAAAGTCAAGAGAACCGCCATTGCTCGACCATAATGATCCTACTTATTTTGCTGCTTACTGCCACTTGCGCTCGAACTAACGCATCCCCGCATTTTGGGCCCCATATGCGCCTGCCACATGGGCTGGCGCTGTAGCAACACCAGAATAAGCAACAGTAGGAACACCATATACCAAGTCTAGTTTTCATGATTAGTAATGGAAGAAGGATGGTATCTAAAAGACGTAGAAACTATACTCTCCTTGCTTGCGCATCGAATTATTTGTAATTGCAGCTCTGGCGGTCAGAGGGAGCAGAGCACTAAGCTGTGACCTCTTCATTGTCAGGGTGTATTCCCCTTGACTTGCTACAAAGTCAAGAGAACCGCCATTGCCGGCATAACGATCAGCTATTTTTGCTTGTATGGTGAGAGCAAGAGCTATGGCCGCGGAGATTCAATGTGCTTTTATGAGCAGCAATATCCGTGCTCAGAAAACTAAGGGCAAGGGTAGACTTCGCCATGGTTCTTTTGGGATGCAGATTGTGCACGTGTGCTCAGAACTAAAGTCAAGTTTTATTCGAAGAGTCTGACACGATTTCTTTCTATGGTGATAGATTTGTGAAGTATTTGTTTTTTGTGGATCGCTGGGACGTCTAAAAATGATATTACTAGATGGGTATAATCACTTAAAATTAGCGCATACCTGCGTATTGTCAACGCAACTGCCATTTTCCGGTTTTTTTCAAGGGTTTTTGTCAATGTATCCGGAGCTTCGACATGTGTGGTACAAAATACAGCATTTGTAGTATTGTACTTAATACATGTCCCTGTCACTGCCAGTAGGAAGTGTATTAAAGATGGTAAATGCAGCGACTTGATGAAAGTTTTATTTCATAAGGTGTAAATGTCGCGCTACAAATACACTTAATATCCGTAAATTCTAAAAGGCCAAGTGCTTCTTTGAAGGCTGTTACGTGGATTCAAAATCCTGGGAGAAGCCTTGAGTATTTTACTAAATCTCTGGAGCTATATTTGTAGTTTCCTGAAAAACCATCTTAATAGCAAAAGCTTGAAGTTCTGCCAAACTTTCCTTATTTCAGGGATGGAATGAATATTAAAAATTACAAAGACAATACTATCCGTAACAATAGGATGACGGCATTGACAATAAAAAAGATTACATGACAGCGAAGGCAAAGGCGCAAGGAATAGTTTGCACATAGTTTTTGGAAAAGCTTTTATGTGGATCCATTTGATCCGGATGCTAAAGGATTTTCTGGGAGTCATAGACCTAAAAAATGAGCGATAATATGTAACCAAGGGTCAGTCATGCTACGACGATCACACCTCTTAACCTACAGTATGCGTTTCTGTTAGGCGCTGTACATATTCTCGCATATTCTGAAGACACTACGGAATCTATTAGAGAAATTAAAAAAAGAGGAAGATACCATCAAGGAAAAGCAAGAATATGCCTTCACTGCCATTACCGCGCTATTAGAAGATATCACTGAGGATATCAACTTTCGGAAGTGGGTCGATTGCCAAATACGGCTTTTATTGTGGGAGGGCGCAGCTGTTTCTGGCGTTCGGCCGGCCACCACGTAGGACGTTGCCAGGTTTGAGATCTACCTGGTGGAGATGGATCACGCCGCGAGAAGGACTTGCCAAAAGAGTTTCGTGTTTCATTTAGAAAGGTTTCGTACAAGTCGACGTTTCGTATGATGTGTGTCTTGAATGTCACCAAGCAGGCCAGCATGTTCTCCATAACCGACAGCCTGTGTAATCCGCCAGGATAGTGGTAGGTTCCCACTGCCTTCGCCACGTAAAGTCCATCTTTAGCTAGCTCAATGGTCATGAAATCCCCACGTAGGCCTGTACAATTCAGCATTAAATATACATCAATGAAATATGTACAAGAACTCCATTGTGTTATATCAAAATTACCACAAATCTGTAGACACGGCACCAAGATATCGATGGGCTCGCATCCTTTCGAGAGCATAGCGTCAAGGATTGTTTTCGATTCCACAAGTAGCTTTGAATGATCATGGCGGATTTTAGAGTTTTGGAAGTATCGAGCTACTTCAATAATCGCCAAAGTGTGGTCTTTGCCACCGTGCTGGATAACCACGCGAAGGTCAACCTTGAAGTAAACTCTGTCTTCGGGTCCTGCAGGATCCAATGTTCGTTCCGGTTTTAGTTGGGACTCTCCCCTATATCGAATGTCAGTCATCGTCGTCTATTACAATAAGAGAAAAGCCAAATACCAGATTAAGATCACGTTGGTGTCCTGGAAGAGTGTCTCGAAAATAGGCGACCATAACTTTATGATAGTGTCGTACTCTGTCATAGTCGACACACGGTTTAATGGGTTCTGTTTTCCGCAAAAGAGCTTGAGTCTGTATCAATGCCCTTTGAATACGATAGGGTAAAAAGTAAAGTGAAGATAACTTACACGTCGGCATATATACAAAATATAGACGCCTCGGCACGGGTGGGAGAGGTTAACTCCAGTTGACGAGCGTCTCTATACGCCCTTACTTTGTCTTTCTTTGCAGTCTATGTAATTCCATTAATAATATAAAAGAGATACCATCTCACTACTACCTTTGCTATTTTCTTCATCTTTTCTATAAGATGGCCATCCAATTCACTAACTGTCAATGCCTTGCCAAAGTGCCTCTGAATATCCTTCCAGTCTGGTAGAAATAGCTGCCGTTGGCCGTTGGTGGTGCAATCCGAAAGATCGAGAATCGAATTCAGGCCATTACTAAAGGTCTTTTTATTAGAAAAAGCCTGTGACAAATGCCTTAAGCGATACACTCACATTACTGATGATTTTTGTGCATACTCAAGCGACCAGTAACTCCTCAAACCTCGAAAAGCGTAATGCTTGATGATGGTTCCAACGGACTTTCGATCGTCTCCAGCACCACCAATGAAGACTCCATCACGTTCCTTACAGTGCTCCCAAGGAAAAACGTCCTGATGGCTGCCAGATGTTGCTGCGGAGGTGTTGCTGATCGCCTCGGTGAGGCTTTGCCCATATTTTTTTCTTGCTTGTCCATATGCTCGTGCTATATCTGTTTGAATCGCCTGTGCAAGCGCGTTTGGATCTTCGGTCAGTGATGCTTTCCTTTTGCCTTTGCTGCTCATGCAGATGTGAGTCGAGACAAACGCTGCTCTAGGATTGAGGTTCTTGCGATGGGTAGTTCCGAATCGGGCCACTAGTCACCTGAAGCAAACATGTCATCTGCTTTCATAGATATCACAATACTTCACGTGTCTCATATGCAAAACGAACCAGCAAAATTGTCATATAGTGTAATTAAGTCAGATGGCTATATTTTGATCGATAATTAGTTTTTACTTTTGTTGAATAACAAATATTACTATCGGATCTCTTTGGGATTATATCACTTGTGCCACTTCCAGACTTTTCAGACCATACCACACCCGATCCAATTTTCTCTGTGATGACTTTTCCGGCGTCCGGCTACCAAACCTACCCTAAATCTTAGTCTATCGAACCACTTGTTACAGATGTTCGAGCAAAAATACTTGCTATGCTCTCTAAGATGACTATCTTCCATATTTGGCCTCAAGTCTTGCAGGCCGTAATGCTGAATACATCAAATAGTCTCAAAGAAAAACGATAAAAGTTCCCAAAACTATTACTATTCCATTGCTATCATACCCTTCCACTCATAGCTGCTACGTACTGGTTGTCTCTATAGGTATACCAAAATAAAATGTATACTTTACGTATATTACCCATTCGTACGGAACGCATCATCTTTAATGTGGAGCCCGCAGAATAATAAAGTGATAAAAGGTCATATATCTCAGCCTTCACTCTCCATCCCATAACAGTGTTCAAGATCATTCGCATGACAAGAAAAACTGCGTACAACGAGTCTATGAGCCATTTATCTGTTTACGAGAAACCACATTAATTGCAGTTCGACCCTTCATTAAAGACTGTATTAATGTTGCATGAAGAATCCGAAGATTTATCTGCATTCTTCCACCTTTTCACTGTGTGCGATACAAAACAATCTGTGAGCTCTTATGGAGAACCAAGGGTTAGTCGTGGCTGATAGGAAAGAAAGAAAAAAGGCATCTTAGCAAACAATGCGTGCTTTTTTGTTAGATTTGCTACATCTTCCAACATATCTGAAATAGTACACAGAAGCAATTTGAGGAACTAAAACCACAGATCAGGGCTTTACCAAGAAGCATCAAGAAAAGATACACATAGAAATAACCTTGGTAATTAAACAGATAAATGAGCATATCAAGTATCTGAAGGACACGCCATTCCTTGATTTCGTCCTCAGACAAAGGGCCATTCCTCGTAAATGATGCATGCGGTGTGTCTGCATATGTCCTGGTTGTAGAAAACAATGCGGAATCATAGTTTCATTCAATGTACTAGCAGTTATGACGTATGAACACAACATATGAAAGTATCCTTGTAGTTGACCTGTTCTTGAACTACTATGATTTGTTAAACAACATTTCTCATTCTCTTCTAAATGTACTTTTCACTGTGTGCATATGGACAGACAAAGAATTTATACATTCCCTGCTATATCCTATTTTCTCTTGGGTGCGAGGTAAGTCGATATCAACGAGATATAGAAATGTACACCGATAATACATAATTTATCCTGGCCATGGCTTTGCAGAACGAATGCAACTATCAAGCATTCTGGAATTGAGCAAATCTATGTATCTTCAGATTTTCAACATCATCTATGTTTTCAAGCGCAACGAATTCTTGTGACTAACATTAACTGGTACTGAGAATAAGATACCCATACCCAATCGTACAATACACAATTTGGTTGCATAATACCTTCAATGAGAATATAAGATGGAGATAAATCTTCAGTAATATATCGTGAGGGATTTTCGCAAAGTAATCTACACCATATTTTTTTCTATGTGTATCCGTAAAATCATGTGATTATCTTGAAGCTTTCTATATGCAAATATGGAAGGTTTTGTTGGTCCCAAAACTTGAGTTCTATGCCACAGCTATATCCTACCTTACTGTGCATAACAGTGTAAGCTTGCCTCCGACATTAAAGGAACCCAATACCACAACGCATTTTCACTTTTCATGATCACAATAAAACAATATTCAATTTCCGATCGTTGGAAGATCCGGGAACACAAGGTTGTGTTTTTTTTATGCCAACAATTCCACTCTCCCTATTTTCTAATCATTAGCAGCATTTTTTTTGGCTACGCCGTGCTGTTCGGCAGAAACTCACGGCGCCATACTCTTCTAGCTATATGAAATACAACTACATACAACTACATACAGCGCAACATACATCTTTTTTATTTCTTCTGACATAGAAACGAAGTAGAATATATCATTTCTTTACACTTTCTATAAATGTAAATTCATAAGAGCAGAGGCAAGCACCGTTGTTTGAAAAAGTACGTTAGTACAAGCGAGAATTCAGTTCGCAAAGTTTTTTTTTTTTTTTTTAAAAAAAAAAAAAAGGAAATAAAAAGAATTGGAACAGGGGCTACAACATCACAGAATGACAGCATTATTGCTTTTGTGGTTCTTCATCACACTTTACAACCCGTACATATGCAGATACAACACATGCATCGTTTACGAGGAACGGTCCTTTGTCCTCAATACATTGCTTCATCAGATCCTTTTCACAGAATTCGGGGAAACCCCAGTTAGTGCTGTTAGATTCAAACGTGTGAACCGAAGATAAACCTGTAATACATAAACATGGTGCCTTCCTTTCTTTTTTTTTTTTCACTTACGATGGTGGTATTTGTTCGCTGGATTATCGGGATTTGATAGCATAAAAGCGAATTCAACGTCAACCTTCCAGCCCTTCCGACTCGGAGGCATAGCTGCCAAATAGATAGAAACGTGTTTACTGTTTTGATTTCCGTTCGGATACAATTCTACCCTCCTAATCATAGGATAAGTAATGTGTCAGATTAGGAGATCTCACCATTTATAGCCACCGAGGTCGAAATAGTCGCTCTGGATTTCTTTCATCTGAGTGCTCCAGCTGGTAACAGTCCAATGATAGGCTTGAAAGTCTACTTCCTGGTGTTTGTTACGTGGTAGCACTTCTAGAGCCAGGCTATCCACTATAAGGGCCATGTTTGTACGCATTCTGTTAATCATTAAGCATGGTATCCTTACACGGTGTCATGACTTTTTTTTTGTTGTCGTCATCCCATGATACGTCTGGGTCGATGCGAACTACGGGAGGCATTGATGCGGAAATTTGCGAAAACTGCTCAGTTTCGTCGCTTTTACTATCGTCATTGTCATCCGTGTTCGCAATGTCTTCCAAGTTATTAATCTCATCACCATCTCCGTCATACGTAGACGGTTTTGTCTTCATGATTTTCATATATCTTTAGAGTCTCTGCCTACCACTACGTATCATACTACTACCTCTGAAGGGTCCTCCCTGTTAATTATTTGAACGCGTATTTCCAATATATGGTGTGAAGGGCCCAGTAAGAGATCGGCAATTGCCCCATCGATTGCTTCTTTGTATTGGTTTACATCACACAGTTGCTTAAGGTGACCCTCTGAATCGATAAACATTAGTTTGAATTGATCACGTTCAAGAGAACATTTAGCTTGTATCTAAAAAAGATGTTCAACTTAGACCTGCGATGTTGAATTGTCGTACCATTTGACAAAGTTGATGATAGCTTGTGTACCCTTTCTCAAAGAGGAGGAAATGAGTTTTCTCATGTTCTCCATCCAATTGTGCTTTAACCATTAGGTTGACATTGAGAGGAATGTTTTGTATCATAGCTTCTTTCTGTGTGGTTATTTTCTTCAGCGATAGCAACTTTAGCCTCAGCTCTCTAAGAGAGTTTTCTCCATCTCTGAGCTTTTGGGCCATTTCTTCGAATCGCTTATTCTCCACTTGCGAGGAGAAGGCAGAATAAAACTCCATTAATTCCACTTTAAATTCTGTAAATAACCGGATACACTTTTCCCTGAGGACGAAATCAAGGAACGGCATATCTTTCAGGTACTTGATATGTTCATTGACCTGTTTCAGTAACAAGGTAACTGCGGTTTGTGTCTGTTCCTTATGCTCCGTTGTTAATCCCTGGTCCCTGGTTCTTAGTTCTTCAAACTGCTTCCGTGTAGTGTTTAAGATATGTTGGAAGATGTAGCAAATCTATCAAAAGCAGGCATAGTTAGCTAAGATGGCTTTTTTCTTTCTTATTCAGCGAGACTAACCCGTTGGTGATCCATAGCAGCACACATTTTGTTTGTATTGCACACAACGAAAATGTGGAAGAGTATAGATAAATCTCCGGAATTCTTCATGTGACATTAATACAGAGCGGTTTACGTCACACAGTTGCTATCAAATGTAGAAATTGGGGAATTACTACGGACACTCCAACGGGACACTCCAGTCCCCCAAAAACAAGCCGATGCTGAACTTCCTATTACATTTTATTTCAAACATAGATATAAAGTAGTACCAAATGCCTAATTAAGCTACGATGGAGTGTCCCTTGTTGGAGTGTCCCGTAGTGGAGTGTCTCATAACACTTTTCAGAAGAACAAATTCAATTCCCATAGTACTCACGGTTTGGTACCACATCAGAGTGTTCTATAATGGAGTGTCCTGTAATATAGTGTCCTGGCACTCCAACATGGGACACTCCATCGTAGCTCACTTAACAGGAAGTTAAATATCTACTTGTTTTTGGGGGACTGGAGTGTCCCGTTGGAGTGTCCGTAGTAATTCCCAGAAATTGGGCCCCAGGTACTCTTACCATCAGCATCAAAGAATTTAAAGGTCAACGGAGACAACAAGGTCAATGTAGGTAATAGAGAAGAGTGAGTGAAGCGAAGGAAATGAATCAAAGTAAAATGAAGATAATCAAGAGATAGCCAAAGGTCTTGTGAAAGGTTATTTGTATATTATTAGTACGCTGAAATAAATCCTTATCACAGTTGTTTTGAAAGGATATTTATATTTCATTCTAGTGTACTAGTATGAGTTCTCTGATTTGCTCATACGATAAAAGATGCTGTTACGCATGTAAAAATCAAGATAACGCCTCAGGCAGCCCAATATGTTCTCCATGACAGATGGCCTGTCCAAGCCACCTGGATAATGATACGTTACCACTGCCTTCGCTACATAAAGACCATGTTTTGCCATATATATAGTCATAAATCCCGTCGTGGGCATGTACAGTTGGATATCAAATCTACGTAAATGAAAGTAGATGGTCCCAATTGCATTATAACGCTACTTAAATAGATATGCAGGCACGGCATCAGCGATCGTTTTCGACTCAACAAGGGGTTTTGCATGATCATGGTGGATCTTAGAATGTTGAAAATATCGATCCTCTTTGACGATCGCCAAATCATAGTTTTGCCGCCGCTTTGAAAGGTCCTCCTTGAAATAAACCCTGTCTTCGGGAGCCTCGGGATCCAATGTTCTTTACGAATTGGGATTCTTCCCTATATGGATAATTATCGAATGTCAGTGATCGTACATTGTGCTAAGAGAGGTACGTACCAGATAAAGATCATATTGGTGTTGCGGAAGACACCATGGAGAATGACCTTGAAAAGTCTTGAATTTTTCCCTTTTTATAGGACTTTTTCAGGATTAGTCGAAATCTTCTATAGAAACTTCAGAGATTTTAAGATGATCGGGTTAATTCCCGTATGAAAGTATCTCAGAAATAGGCGACCACAGCTTAATGATGGTATCACACTCCCTAAAATCCTTCATCCTCCTAGACTAGGTTCACCTTTCGGCCAAGTCGCTTTTCCTTGTGTGGCGCATTTTTTAGATGTAAACAGAAGAAAATGGAGATCGGCTTATCACTCACACCTGGAGCAGTAGGAAACAGCCGTGACGTATTCTTTTTGTTTCTTTAGGAAACATACAGGACACGATGCTACCTCCTCATTTACTCAGGCTAACAGTCAGGTACAACCAGTTCTTCACACTGATGACCATCGAGACTTGTATTGGATTTGACAAAAACTGTGCTGACTGGTTAAAAGCTTTACTCTGCTGTATTCAAATCTTGAAAAACAGATTCCATCTCCCATTTTCTGGATTTTCAAACGCAAACCACTATATTGTCGTTTGACCTTTTCAGGAAGTATTGTAGTAATGACAACAATAAGAATTCACCACACTGTCGTTTATGATTGACTGAGTACCACATTGAGTTGCACAATGTTGTTGCTGATGGCAAAGTTGAATGGCATAAATAGTAAGGGGCTCTGGCTAGACACATCTATTTATGGCATTTCAGATACTTTTCTTAGAGAAGACATGACAAATAAAACAGTTTGCGACAACCAGAATATAGGAAAGTGAGAGGTGTACCTGGTAGCAATTCCTAAGTTAGGAAAGGTTGTACCAACTGGTGCCACATACAACATCACAACCCAACATAAGGTTAGCAACGATTTCAAAAAGTATATCTGCGAAGTTTGTAGCGCAAAGTTTGTAGCGCGAAGGTCTTACAGCAAGTAGTGCACTAGCAAAATGAGCGATGCTGTCAATAATCAACGGGTTTGTTACGGTTTGCTGACAGGGCTGCTCTTCTTAACCTGTAGTATGCATTTTTGTTAGACATTCTACGTGTTCCTTCACATGTTGAAGGTTATACGGAAACGATTTGAGGAATTAAAAAAAGAAAATGAAGAATCGAGGAAGAATGAAGATTACGCCCACGCATCGATTACCATGCTGATGAAGGAAATAAATGAGCACATCAAGTATCTGAAGTATATCCCATTTTTTGACGCAATGCTCAAAGAAAAGGCTATACGAGTGTTTACAGAGTTTAAAGTGGAACTGTTGGAATACTGCCACCAGCACAGTTCGCAAAAGTTTCAGGAAAGAGAGAAAGTTTTGCAAGAGCTGACTTTGAAGTTGCAATCGTTGGAAAGTATCCCTCTCCACGTTAATCTATTAGTTAAAGCAATCGTAAACGAGACCGGCGAGAATGTCTTGTTATTTTCCTTTGCAAAAGGGTATACGAGTTATCAACAGCTTCGTCAGAAAGTATGTATATGATTGTATTGTCAAAGTTAACTGTTTTGTTGTTTAGATACAGACCGAGCTTTCACTCGAGAATAACCAATTCGACGTTATGTTTGCCAATCCAGCAGGAACTCTTGAGCAGCTCTGTGATATGGGTAGTTACAATGAAGCTATCAAAGGAACAGCAATCCATGACTTGTTTAATATCCCGACCAAGGTACTGGAAATCTACGTTCAAATAACAAATGAGACCAATCGTACAGAGGTACAATGTACTGGAGATTAAACATGGATACACTAAATATATATTACAAACGTCACAAAGGAAGTTTTGATTACTCATAACAGAGGCAGCGATGACATGAACGATAGAACAAGCGAGAAAACCGAGCCAATCTCACAAGTTTCCTCTCCAACGTCTCCCGCAGTTTGTATCAACCCAGGTTTATCGTGGAATGATGAAGATGAAAAGAAAGACATGACACCATGTAAGGATATTACAGCTTAATGGTTAAAGAAGTGATAGTAAACTTCGCCTTTATAGTGGACTGCCTAGCTCTAGAAGTTCTACCACGTGGCGAACAGAACGAAGTAGACTTTCAAGCATATCATTGGACTGTCGCCAGCTGGAGTACACAGGAAGGAAGAACCAAAAGTGACAGCTTTAACGTCGGTGGTTTTGAATGGTGAGAACTCATAACCTGGTATATTACTTATCCGAGGATTAGGAAGATAATATTGTACACAAATGGAGAGCAAGAAAGTGAACATGTTTCTCTTTTTTTGGAGGCTATGACTCCAGATCAGAAGGAATGGAAGGTCAATGCTGAATTTGTTTTGATGATATCCAACCCCGACAATCCAGCGAACAACTACCACTATGGTAAGCAAAAAACAAAACAAAGAGAAAGGCTCTGTCTTTGACATATTTCAGTTTTATTTGAGTTTCACACGTTTGAATTTGGTACCCCTAGCTGGGGAACAAGTGAATTTTGTAAGAAGGAGCTTATGGAACAATGTATTGATGACAAAGGGCCGTTCCTCGTATGCGATGCCTGCGTTGTATCTGCATACGTCAGAGTTATAGAACAAGATGTAGAAATATAGTTTCATTTAATATACCAGCAGTTATGAATCACGAACACAACAGTGAACAATGTTCCTTCACTCTCTTACCGATGTAGTGTTGCGTTGCGTACGTATCGACAAAAAAATCTTTATGCATTCCCTGCTACAGTACAATTATACGCAATACAACAGTCATTTCCGATATTTCTTCTGACATATAAAAGGAGTATATATCATTGTTTTACACTTTGCATAAACGTAGATTGATTAGATTCTGTACAATCGCTATTGTTGGAACGAAGTAGAAGAGGGGATACAGGGTCACATAGTGCCAGCATCATTACTCTGGTGGCTCTTCGATGCGCTCAACAACCCGCACATATGCTGACACAACGCAGGTATCGTTTACCAGTAATGGCCCTTCGTTACTAATACATTGATTCATAACCTTCTTTTTACAAAATTTAGGGTATCCCCAGTTGAGTGTATCTGCTTGGAACGTATGAAGCGCATCTAAAACCACAGTGTATAAACATGAAGTCTTCCGCTTTTTTTTTGTTGATTACCATCGTAGCAGTTGTTCGTTGCATCATCAGGGTTGGATATCATCAGAACAAATTCAGCGTTGACCTTACAGTCCTTCTGAACCGGAATCTCAACTTCCAAATAGATAGAAACGTGCTCACTTCCTTTATCTCCATTTGGGTACAATAGTATCCTCCTAATGATAGGATGAATAACGTATCAGGCTATGAGACCTCACCATTTAAAACCACCGACATCAAAATAGTCGCTCCTGCTAATGCTTGGTTGTGTACTCCAGGTGACAGTCCAATGGTAAGCTTGAAAGTCTATTTCCTTGTGCTTTCCATGTGGTAACACTTCTAGTGCCAGATTATCCACTATAAAGATCATTTTTTGTAAGCAACCTATTCGTCGTTATGTAATGAAATGCTTACACGGTGTCAGGGCCTTTTTTTCGTCTTCGTCATCCCATGTTATGCCTGGATTAATACTGGCTACAGGAGATACTAATATGGAAGTTTGCGAAAACTGCTGAGTTTCGTCACTTTTTCTGTCGTCATTTTCATCCATGTTTGGGACGTCTTCCGTATTATTAATATCATCATCACTTCCGCTATCTACGAGTGATCCTGCCTTTGTACAATTTCATAACTGTCTTTAGAATATCTGTATAGTAGTTTGGATCACGCTACTACCTCTGCAGATTTTTCCGTATTGACTATCTGAACCCAAATTTCCAATACATTAATCGGGATATCCAGTAATTGATGGGCAGATGTCCCCTCGATGGCTTCTTTGTACTGATTTATATCACATATTTGCTTGAGATGCCCTTCTGGATCGATAAACATGATATTGAATCGATCATTTTCAAGAAGAAAGTTGGCTTGTATCTAAAAGGAGATGTCATTAATTTTGATCGTATTGCTGATGTGTTATACCTTTTGACAAAGTTGATGGTAATTTGTGTACTCTTTCTCAAGGAGAAAAAAACGAGTCTCTCCTTGTTCTCCATTTAAATGAGTTTTAACCATTAGGTTGACATTGAGAGCAATGTTCTGTGTCATGTCTTCTTTCTGCATGGATATTCTCTTCAACGATTGCAACTTTAGCTTCAGCTCTCTAAGAGAGTTTTCCCCTTCTTGGCGTTTTTGAGCCATTTTTTCGAATCGCTTGTTTTCCACTTGCGAGGAGAAGGCAAAATAATACTCCATTAATTCCACTTTAAATTCTGTAAATATCCGGATACACTTTTCTCTGAGGACGAAATCAAGGAATGGCATATCCTTCAGGTACTTGATATACTCATTGATCTGTTTCATTAGCAAGGTGATTCTTGCGTGTGTCTCTTCTTGATGCTTCTTGGTAAAGCCCTCATCCGTGGTTTTTAGTTCCTCAAACTGCTTCCGTGTAGTGTTTAAGATATGTTCGAAGATGTAGCAAATCTACCAGAAAACACGCATTATTAGCTAAGATGGCTTTTTTCTTTCTTTCCTATTAAGCACGACTAACCCTTTGGTTGTCCATAACAGCGCACAGATTTTTTGTATCGCACACAATGAAAAGGTGGAAGAATAAAGATAAACCTCCGGTATCCCTTATGCGATCTTAAATGATCTATGTGACAAATCTATCAGTTTTTCTCATTATTATCGCAGTTAGCAGTGTTGATAAATTAGATTCAGAGTATTGCATAGATGGTATTTTTCCCCATCGTTAGTGAGAGTATATTCCTTTCCTTTATTTATTCGAAATATCAACAGTATTTTTCTTTATTGCAAATATACTATGGATTAAACACTTATCTAGGGCCATTCCTCCATGAAAGCAAATCGAACGCTGGACCGAATCATCGACATGGCACTTCCTCACGCCAAGTTTGACATCGAAGGTGTAAGTCTATAGCCTTTTTCCTTTTACTCATTTCTCGATATATTGCATCTAAATAGTGATGTTATACTATGAGAAGCCGGTTCCTGGTTGACTATTTTTCCTAATAAAAAATAGTTCATCAGGAACTGACGTAGTACATGTTCCTACTTCACTACTTTTTTGTTTGGGAAAAATAGTCAACCAGGAACCGTGTTAGTCCCTCCGTTGGTCGGAGCTATTGGTGGCAACATTTCATGGCTGGATGGTTTGGCTTATTTGACTTTGTATATCAACGTTACCATATCACAGATTCTTCAAGGCTTACTACCTCCAGATGTCTCTGCCGATAATCAAGGGTAAGTAACTTCACCTCAAAAATACATTGACTGATACTCTTTTCTAGTTGGAGCGTATTTCCTCGGTGAAGTTATGACGTATATAGTTATATACGGCTATAGTTATAGTATTTTGTCATAACAAAAGTGATAAGCAGGCAAATATAACGAGTTCAGTCAAAGTTATGTGATGCGATTCCTGACAACGATAACTTAAAAAGAGTAGTCAATAGAAACACATATTTTATTTCTATGACCAATAGAAATACGTATTTCATTTTAAAAGCCTGAAAATTATGACCCAATCTCCGTCACATCCCACAGAGTAGTTACTCATCAGTCTGTCCTACTAAATTCAACATCCGCTCTTTATAATCGCATGATATTGATGTGGATGTTCGCCAAATACAATTACTCGAAAGGTACGTTTCTTAATATGTTATACCATACCAGACAAAGTCAATCCTGAACTTCCAATCACAAAGTGAAGCTTATTCATATCACCTACAGGCAAACGATTGTATTACTTTACGTTAAGTTTGGGATATTTCTTGCCCTGTAATTAGACATACAATCTCCACCATAGTAGTTTAATTATTGTAGTGGCATTAAATGAAACACCACCTTTTTATCTAATAAATCGGCTTCTCACCGTACTCTCGCGTGTTTTATCAATCCTCTCCAGAACGAATATCACAAAATTCAATCAATTTTGAAGAACATAGGTTGGTAATGACGGCATAGGATGATCCGGGCTAGGGGGCCATCATGTCTCCCGTACCTATTTTGTTGCACTAGCGTCTTGTATGGTAGGAGGAAATGGATATGGAGATCCATTTTCAATATTGATCGCCTTTCGTTGTAGCGGCTTCTGTAAAAGTTCAACGATTCCCAGAACGTTCGACTAGATGCCAAATTTTTAGTGAACAAAGCCATTTGATGTACCTTGAAAGCAAGCAACTTCTCAACTAGCTGCTTTAGTTGCGGTAATTAATGTGTCCTTTGGGAGAATTTGACCTTTGTTACAGCCGTTGCGACGTATAATCCAGGCGCACGCAACGTCAGATCATAAATTACAAGCTCCAGTCCGTGAACTTGTATGACCTCGACTGTTGGTGCATTTTCTCCAACCATATTGACGAAACAATCTAGAAGCAACTTGCCTTCTAGCAGAACTTTAACGTGATCCCGGGTGAATTTTGCTGGCCCTGTTCCTGCGTTTGTAAATAACCGTTCTGCCTTTCGTTCCAGTGCTTCTTTCAGTTTCGCTTTTGACAGCGCTGTAGGAAGGTCTACTTTTTCCATACGCTCGATCTTCTTGAGATTTCACACGACACTTGTGTTGAGAAGTACCACTCGCTTCTTAGTTTTGAAGTCTTTCTGCAGCTTTTTCCATTGCTCTTCTGTAAATATTTATGCTTGTCCACTTGGATACTATCTGGTAAGATCTAGAATTGAGTTGAGACCAAGGTTCGTGCCAAAAGAGTTAGTATGCTGCAAATGCTATTCTTGAGACTAAAACTATACCAGATAATTTCATAGTCCTCGTTGTGGAACTTTTCCATTGTGAATACAACTCAACTGCTTTTCTTTTAATTATGGTGCCGACGGATTGATTCTGATTTTCAACATGTGCGACGTCCGACTCAAATATCTCCTGAGATAAAAAATGGTAAGCGGATGCATTACTTAGCGAGGCATGCCACATACCTCAATGGAGGGTACTGTACTTCTGTCGTATGCTTCTTCCTCTGCTTCTGTTTTTCATCTTGCTGTAGTTCTTCGATCCCTTTGTCAATCAATTTTGACACCTGTTCTTGAATGAATTGATATTCTTTAACCGATCGTTTCTTCAATGCATTCAAAGCAGCACTTTTCGATGACTAGGAATGTCTATTTATATTAATTATATTTGAAATATGTATACTACACTTCGGCATCACTCATTTTAAATGAAGTTGCTATGCAGTGATCAAAGACCTTGGTAGGCACGGTCTCTCATAACTCCGCAAGAAAACGCTTCATGCATCAAGTCGGAGTTCTACGCGCTCATCGAACCGGCGTGTCATTCACGTCTCGCTCACTCGTATTTGACATTCGTCTTTATTTTTACAGCACTATTTTCGCAGCTCAATATCATATCCGACATATAACGTAAACTTCATCTCAACCCTATTTCGACTTGACAAGATCATTCTGACATACTGTCCATGTTTTAGCACCTATCGGGATTCTTTATTTCCACTGTTCCTGATTTAACTGAGACAGTCCCCAATGAATGTCGACTCTGATGATAGACACTTCTCTAGATTGGATAACACTCCTCAGAATATCCGCAAAGACGCATTTACGGTAATTACAACATTAGCAGTTTTTTTTTTTTTTTTTTTTTTTTTTTGGCATATTCGTACCTCATACTAATATAACTCATTGAAATATTTTGTAAGGAAAACGGATAAGAAAATACTTTGACATGCAGCGCTTCCCCGTAATTTCATTCCCCAGAAATTTCATCCCTCACTTATTTCAGTTTGGTTTGCCGACTCCCACTAGTTGCAGACACTGATACTTTGAACCATTCGCTATTTCCTGAGGGATAAAATTAAACGACAAACAGTTATATATTCGATGAATGTATCGATTTTATTTGATCTAAGAGATAAAACTATGCTACTTTTTTTCTTCTAAACTATAAAAAAAAAAAACTAACTATTGTGCCAAGGCAACGGCTACACTGTATGCGCCACTATGGCTAATAGACACGTTCAATTCTTTAATGCCGGCTGCAGCGGCTTGTGTTTGGGCTTTTCCAGACAAGTTGACTTGGGGAGCACCGACATCGTTGGCGAGGATTTCAATGTCGCGGAGAGGAGCTCCGGCACCGTCCGAGGGGATATGGCCGTAGGAGGAGAGGGCCTTGAAGACAGCTTCTTTGGCTGACCAGCGGCCGGCAAAGCTTGCTTGAGGATCGGGACGGCTGCGACAGTATTCGATTTCCTTGGGGGTAAAGTTGCGCTCAACGAATGTATCGTTATCCACATTGACAGCAGTGTTCAGTTCGACGTCAACACCGACACCCTTCTTGCCGGCTTGCTGCTCGGCGAGGCTGGAAAGAATGGCTTGGGTTGCGGTGGCATCGCCATTGACAGCGGCGGGGGCAGAGACAGACTTGGCAGTGAACACCCAGGTTTGTTTTTCCTTGGAATACTCGGCACGGGCGTTGGGGTTGAGGTAGACCTTGTGCTCGAGGTCGTCGGAGTAGGGAGGTGCGTCCTTGACTTGGATGAAGTCGCTGACGCCGGTCAATGAGTCGTGGAGGTAGCGGTAGGACTTGGCGTAGCGCTGGGCGTTCTTGGCCTTGTAGGCTTCGTAGACATTCTCTTCAAGTGCACCGAGGACGTAGTTGGGATGGATGATCAGGATTTCACCACCAGCCTGGCCGAAACCGAACGATTTCAAAAGACCGGCCTTCAGACCATCTGTCTGGATGCTGCGCGAGGGGTACAGGATGTACTCGAACTCCTTGAGCACCTCATCGACGTTGTCGGCGTTGCGGTTACCGGGGACGATGCCGCTGTTCAGCGACTGAATCATACCGTTCGCCATCCACGAGGCAGCAGGGCCCTTGGGGTGACCTGTCAGGTACTTCTGGGTGATGGCCAGGAGAGCGTTACCCTTGGAACGGCCCAAATGCTTGAGCTGGCTGTTCAACACACGCGACTCGTTCTTGTCGTTGGCCTTGGTCGAGGTACCGTGGAATGAGGCGACACCGATGTCGTCGATGGTCAAACCGAAGACAGCCAAGGCACCACGGAGAGGAGCAATGGTGGAATCTTTCTGGTAGAAGTTCATGTTCCAGGTGGCCAAAGCATCCTTTTCTTGACGCTGGGCTTCCTTGTGGATGAAGTCGCTGCGTTCGGCGAGCCAGTGCTTCTCATCTTCTTCCGTCTCGAATTCACCAGCAGCCTTGAGCTCGGCCAACTCCTCGCGCAACACATCGTATTCCGCCTCCAACCAAGCCTTGATCTGGGCACGGCGAGCCTTCATCTGGCGGGCACGGTAGTTGAAGTTCAACAAAGGCGAAGGACGCTTGCCGGCCTGTTCACGAGCGGTGGTAAGGATACCGGCACCAGGAGCGGGCACCGAACGGCCTTCCTTGTCAGTAGCGGTGTTGGTCAACGCAATGATACCGTAGATGGGGGCACCGATCTCAATAGCGCTGGCGGCGGACATCAAAATGTGGTTAGCAGCACCGTGGGCTTCCATGAAACCGTTACGGGTGGTGGTGGCAGGACGCGACATCTCGGCAGGTGTACGGCCGTGGGCCAACTCATCTACAGCGTTGGAAGTGGCCTTCATGTTGGCGAACTCGTAGCTGGATTCTTCCGTGATATCTTCAGTGGCACCAGCAATCATGATCTTGGCCTTGCCCGTCAGAATACTGTCCACAGCCAACTCAACCGACACGGCGGAAGTGGCACAAGCGTTGACTGGCGTCTTGATAGGACCGGAAGCGGAAAGCAAGAGCAAGTTGATCCAGGCAGGCATGGTGTTGATGAAGGACTCCTGAAGAATATCCTTCTGCACAGGCTTGTCAAGAAGACGATCGCGGAAGAGACCGCGCTGGGCTTGCTGACCACCGACACCAGAACCAGTGGTGTTACCGATTTCGGACACATGGACGTACTTGAAGAACTCGTAAGGATCGGTGATACCAGACGAGACAAAGGCTTCAACGGTGGAGACAATGTTGAACAGCGAGACAACATCAACCTGTTCAATGATGTCCTTGGGCACACCGTAGCGAGCAGCATCCCATCCAGTGGGGATCTGACCAGCCACAAGACGGTCGAAGCGCAAGGCCTTGGGCACGTACAACGTCGCGCCCTTGCGAAGGACCACAATCCACGAACCGTTGTCAGCCTCGTACACATCGGCCTTGTCGCCCTGCTGGGCCTTGAAGTGCTGCGCTTCTTCCTGGCTACACTCGAAAGGCTCCAAGTCGTGATCGACCATGATTTCCTGCATCAACAGCTTCTTGTTGGGATCGTAGCCGTTCATCACGGTAGGATCTACAAAACCGATACCGTCAGCCAAACCACATCATCACCCCACCTTATTTCTTTCTTACCGATGAAGCGGATACCGCTGTGTTCGAGGATCTGTTTCTCGTACTTCGCCTTGATCGCCTTGTCCTCAACGGGTTCGTTGGTCTTGGCATCCACCCAGCCGGAGTAGGGACCGCTCTTCAAGTTACCATGATGGTGCTTGATGAAGCCCATGATCCAGGCCATCTCGATACAGCCTTCCAGAGAGAACTCACCAAAGGCCTCCATCTCCCAACGGGTACGGGCGTTACCCCAAGGAGAGACTTCGCCGAAACCTGTAACAACAATGACCTTTTCGAGATCCAACATACCCTTCAAGTGGGACAAGTGCTTGAGCGACTCGTAGGGCTTGAGCGTAGGGAAATCGAACTTCATGTTGGCACGAGGCGTCACCTTGTGAGGCTTGTACTTGCGCTCAGCCTCGGCTCCGTTCACGATCTTGAAGTCCAAGGAGTTCTCGGCAGCAATAGCCTTGCGGATCTCGGCAGTTTCGCGAGTCTGTTGACGGAGGTTGTTGCTGATTTCTTGCAAGTTAGGAATGAACTGAAGACCACCGTTCAAGTCAGCCCACACAGGCTCGGTCTGGCAAAGCTCGACAATGCTGGGATGCATGAGACCAAGAATGTTGAACGACATCTCGACGGCGGAGAAAGTGCGCACACCAAGAGCCTCAATACCTTCGGCAACAACGTTGTTAGGGCTCATCAAACCTGTACCACGGGTCCAGCTAAAAAAGACAAAGTAAGTAAAAAAAAAAAGACATCCTATTGTTTCTTACCCAATGACGGCACCAGTGATCAACAAGTAGTCGGACCAGCTCTCAGAGTACCAGCGGTTGAACAAGGTTTCAAGACCGATCTTGGACTCACTGTAAAGACCGTCCGAACCAAAGGTACCGTGGTTAGGTGACAAAGGCAGGATCACCTGGGCAGGGCGAGTGTCGGAACCAATGGCCTGCTTGTGGGTCTTGATGCCACCCAAAAGACGCAAGAGGTTGGTCAACATGATACGGTGAGCCAATTCGGATTTCGAGTCAATAGAGTCGATCTCACGGCCGTTTTCGGGGATGGCGGCGAAGGGAATGACAAAGTCAAGATCCCAGTTCAAGCCCTTGGGGTCGTAGATGTAGTTGACAAGCGCTTCGACATCCTGCTTGGAACCTTGGTTGAATGGCACGACAATGAGCTCAGAGCCACGCGAACCGTAGGTTTGGTAGATCGATTGGAAGTACTCGGTAACCTGGCGGCTGAAACGCGAGGTGGTCACGACGACCTTGGCACCACCGGAAACAAGACCCTTCAACACTTCGGAACCAATGGAGTCCTTACCAGCACCGGTCACAAGGACGCACTTCTCGTTGAAGGAGATACCGTTATCGGCGATCTCGGACAACACATCAAGGTAGGTGGTAGTCAAGCGGTTGCTGTACTCCCAGCCGCTGGGGTCGTTGACGTTCTTCTTCTTCAAGTGCAAGAAGGGGATGGTTTCGGTCTTGGCAGACTTGGCAGACACGCGCTGGCGTTCAACCACGGTGCGACCAGCAGTGGATGACAAGCGACGCTGACGGCCGCGGGTCTCCTTCACAATGCTGTTGGACATGGACATGGCACGCAAGACATCGCCGTACAGTTCCTTGATGGCGACCTTGGTGGACTTCTTCATCTTGTGCTGCGTGCGGATAATCTTGTACAAACGACCAAGACTCTGCTGCACCTTGAGGCGGTTGGAGTACTCGGTCACCTTGCTACCGGAAGACATCTGCTTCACATAGTGGGCAAGCTTACGGCAGCCAGGACGAGGCACCTCAGCATACTTGATGTCGCCCTTCTCGGTAATCGACGTGCTAGGGCCGGTAGGGAAAGTCACTACAAACCCATACGGTGAGCTCACCTGGGAAAAAAAAAATGCAATTGTTTGTTTACTTACCATCCTTGTACACAGGGTTTTCCGCAAGGACTTCGACACAGTTTTCGATCAGAGCCTTACCAAACTCCTTAGCCAAGCGATAGGTCTCACCCTTATCCTCGGCGCAGTTTTCGACGTTGAAACGCATGTAGTCAATCAACTGAGGGTAGGCACGGTTCATGATGGTCAAGCACTTGGCGGTGACTTCACGATCAACAATGGCCAACTTGCCAAAGATGATATCGTACCACATAGTCACGGCGTCCTGACGCACCCAGTTCCAGTAGGAATCGTAGCGACGGGCCTTTAAAGGACTGAAGACAGGCTTGATACCTTCGGCGTAGAAATCGCCCTGTTCAGCCAACCACAAGTCCAATTCGGCTTGCAACTTGAGGGTGGTGGTCTTTTCCTGTTCGTACTTCTTGTGACCTTCGCGGAGATCCTGTTGCAAGTAGCGGGCATACAGGTTCAATTGTTGGTAGATCAAGTTATTCTGCTGAGCCTTGAGAGCATCAAACTCTTCACTGTTGATCACGGCAACGGCACCGCCGGCAGCAGCACCAGCACCGCCAGCACCGGCAGTGGACAAGGTAATACCGCTCTTCTTAGCATAGCCTTGGGCAACAGAGTCCAACCAGGCCTTGGCGTCGGCTTCCGATCCGAGACGTGCGGCGGGTTCCATGGTCAAACCCATCAAAAGCGCACCTTCGACACGGCCGTTACCCAAACCATAGGTGGCTGTCAAGTACGACTTGGCGCTGTTCAAGGTAAAACCACCAGGCATCTTGGCACTAATCATCTTCGCAACCAACGAGCTGGTATGCTTACCAAGGGTACCGCCGAACGAACCATCCAAAGAAGCACCGAGCTCATCCAAAGGTGTTTCTTCAGCCTTCTCAGGAACAGCGTTGTTGAATTCCTTTTGAAGATCACCGAGGATTTCGTTCTGAAGGGTGGACTTGCCACCAACCAAATCCTTGATTGCCTTGGACAAAGGCACTTCATCGACTGACTTCTTCAATTTCTGAGCAATCACAACGTGGACCACCTCAGTAGCCGTCACAGGCGCATCGCTACAGTACGAGAAAACATAAGCAACATATCTAAAAGAAAAAAAGAAAAGCTTACCTCACGGGAGCGGCGGGACCAGCTGAAGGTGCGGGAGCAGCGGCAGGAGCAGCGGCAGCAGCAGGAGCGGCAGCAGCAGCGGGAGCGGCGCTAGAAGCAGCAGCAGGAGCCGACTCGGCCTCTTCCTCAACAGGGTTTTCGAATTCATAGTAAATCTCCTTGGCGTCCTTGGAGATACACATGTTCTGACGACGGTTGCTCAAAGCATTGTCGTAGGCCTGGTACTTGAGGTTCAAGGTACGTGTGGCCATGCCGCTGAGAGTAGGGGAAGGACCGATTTCGATCAAACGCTCAATCTGGTAGTTCTTGAAGAGTTGGTCCTGAGTTTCGATCCATCGGACGGGCGAAGCGAATTGGTAAGCAAGCAATTCGACCAAAAGGATGTAACCCAAACGTTGCTGCTGGCCAGGGGTGGCGTACTTGTCGTCGGTCCACTGCTTCAACACCTTACCCAGACGAGGGCTGGAAGTCAAGTTGTAGACGTTCTCGATGTAGCTCTTCTTGGTGCTGAAGGGCTCGGCAGTCAAGTTAGGAATGTACTTGCTGGTCAGTTGAGCCAAATCGATGTTGGTG
This sequence comes from Saksenaea oblongispora B3353, assembly GCA_000697495.1. Taxonomy (NCBI): domain Eukaryota; kingdom Fungi; phylum Mucoromycota; class Mucoromycetes; order Mucorales; family Saksenaeaceae; genus Saksenaea; species Saksenaea oblongispora. The sequence continues at coordinate 23,564 of JNEV01001004.1, read as the reverse complement.
GGCGTGAACTTCTTGGCAAGATAGGTGCGGAAAGGACTGACACCGGACAGCAAGAACGACGAGTGGAAGGGAACATCAATACCGGGCAAGGGCACGGTGGCATAGCCACGCTCAAGAGCAATGCGGCCCTGCTTGGCGGCCTTTTCACGGGTCTTCTCCAAAGCACCATCGATGATCTCGACCAAATGCTTCTTGACTTCCTCGAGGGGCATCGTCTCCATCAGCTTCTGCAAATCAATGTTGGACGTCTTGAGGTAGTTGAGAACATTGGCAAGGACATCCAAGTTCTGCAACGAACCAGCAGCAACGTACTGCCAGTTCTCAACGTTGAAGTTGACGATTTCAAGAACCTCGCCGCTCTGGCGGGCAATCGAGTCAACAACGTAACGGAGCGCGGTGTCATTGAACGACTTGGACACACGGGCGGGGTTGACGGCAGCCATACCGTAGTTGGAGCGACCCTCAGCATCACGCTTGACAGCGGACTGCATGGTCATACCACGATAGAACACAACGTCGACCAGGGATTCCAAAGGCAGGACATCGCCAACGGAGGCCAAAGCAGCATACTCACCCAACGAGTGACCGGCAAAGGCGCAGTTGCTCTGGATCAACTCCTTGGAGCGCATATCCTCGAAGGCAGCCTTTTCCATCAAGGTCAATGCAGGCTGGGTGAACTGGGTGGCAGACAAAAGACCGTTGGGGGCGCGGAAGGTGTACGAGGCGGTGCGTTCGTGGATGGAGGGGAAGAGGGGCAAGGTGTTGATGCTACCGTCGGCCTCCACCACATCGTAAGACATGCTCATGTAGTTCTGGCGGATGGCGTTACCGCGGGGACCACCAAAATGCACAGTCTTTTCCTTGGGGTTGTCGCGGACAATTTCGAGGATCGAGAAACCGTAGTTCTCCATAAAGTGCTTGTCAGCACGGTCCCAAATGACCTTGGCAACAGGCGAGCTGGCGTACAAAGCCATACCCATGCCCTGCTCCTGCGAACCTTGGCCAGTGAACACGTAGGCGGTCACAGGCTGCTCCACCTCAGCGGTACCCTCGACCACCTTCTCGTTGTTCTGGTTGATTGTCTCGATCTTGATGATCTTACGGCCGTTCTTCATACCGGTGTGAGACAACTTGGTCTCAAGACGATCCGAGGGCAAGACCATGCCAACAAACTTGACATCGTAGGCAACGACACGACGGGGGACGTTGTCGGCGGCGAAGATCTCAACGAACTTGCGGGTGGAGGCGCTGGTCCACATGCCGTGGGTGATGGTGCCGGGAAGGACAGCGAGGTCGGCAAAGTAGGGGTTCACGTGAATGGGATTGAAGTCACCTGAGACGTTGGCATAGGGCTCGTTGGAAGCAGGAGCGTGGACGACGGAGGTGTAAGAGGACTGCGTGGGCATCACAGAGTAGCCACCGTTCTCAAAGAAGTGAGCCTGCTCGATTTCCTGACCGTGACGACGGAGGTACTCGATGACAGGGTTGCCGTGACTCTCACCAGCTTCATACTCGACCTGACCGATCTGGACGAACTCCTTGGTGGAGAGCTGCATGGAGATGGTGCCGGAAGTCTTGACGCTCGAGAACACCTTCTTGTTCTTGTACTTCAACTCGGTGTTCAAACGGAAGATGAGCGAGCTTCCGGGGGCAAGCTCGTAGTTGTCCAACTCGTCGGACCATTGGACCCATTCCTTGGACTTGAGAACAGCGACGTCCTTGTTCTCCTTCAGCTTGAGCTCCATGGGGGTCTCGACCTTGCGTTCAAAGGTATGCTGGAAATCGTCGAACTGACCACGGTACAAGAACTGACTGGTCACTTCCAACACAGGCTTGTTGTCGCGCACAATAATACCCTTGACCTCGATCAACTTGCCGGAATCGGTGTTGACAATGGCATTGATATCGGCGTAGGTGTCGACGACATCACCGACCTTGAGCAGATCATTGCCATCCAACAAACGGAAACCGTTGGAAAGGTGGACAAGCTTCAAAAGATCACCGTCAATCACCTTGGGGAAGATGGCCTTGATGATGGCCTTCCAGCCGACGACGATAGCAAAGTCCATGGGCGCGTTGATGATCTTCTGGCCGCGATCGACGTAGATCTCTGCTTGGTTACCGACGGCCTGGCAGAACTCCTTCACTTCCCGTGCCTGCACGGATTCATCCTTGCCAACCAATTTCTCGGTCACAGAGAAGTTCAAAAAGTCGTCCTTGGACTCAATGCCAAACCACAGCTTATAGTAAAAGTCCTTGATGCTGTCGTTGCGACCCTACAAAAACGAAAAGTTAAGTTTACGCTGTCGCTTAAAAAACCTAGAAACGTACCTCCATCACTTCATGGACAGGTGCATAGCCGAATTCGGGCTTGTACTCAAACATGAGATTCAAAGGCACAAAGTTCTGAGCTCGCTTCTCGAACATGGTGACCTTGATCAACTTGTCGCTGATGGAGGCTCCAACAGATGTGACAAATTCAGCCGACTTGCCAGTGGCACTCCACAAACGCTTATCCTGCAACTTGACAGCGCTGATGCAACCGTTGACCTTGCTGACGATCAAACGCTGACCTGCACGGGGACGGAAGATGCGCTTCAATGGGTTGTCGACGAAACGCTTGCCCTGAACAATGAACGGCGAGGTCAAAAGAGCACGGAGCCAGCTGTACTTGGGTCCGCAGATGGCTTGGAACCAGTCTTCCTCGACAGGAACAGAAGCTTCGTTTTCGCTAGTGGTATAGACCAGCTCGTTGTCGGAAGAAGAGGAAGGAGCAATGCCGTTGGGTTTGGCAATCGCTTCACCACCGAGGTACTCGATTTCAGGGATGGCGCTCTCGTCGTTGTTGTAGTAGCGCTCCTTCAGGCTCTTGATATGGCTTTCGTAGATATCGCCAAGGATCTCACCAACAGGTTGGTCTGTGCGGGTGGTATATTTGGCGGCAACAGGACCGTGGAGGATACAGGTTCTCTGGACATCCTGATCGACGACAGCAGCAAGATCCTCGGACTGCCACAACGAATCCTTCTTGAACCAGACATCAAAGTCCTTGTCCATCACGGGAATGAAGGGCACAGGCTTCTGACCGCGACGCTGGCACAACGTGACAAAGTGCAAGACATCGGCGGAAGCAAGCAACTGGGTGTCTGCCTTAGGGAACTGCTGCAAGAACTCGGGAGTAAAGTCGAAGGGGTTTTCGAGCTGGCTGAAGCTTTGCAGAGTAGAAGTGACTTCTTCGTTGGAGAAACGTTCTTCGATACGGCGTAAAAAGTCGCCAACGAGGTTGCGGTGGGTAGGATCGATCCATCGCTGCTCATGCTTGATGTACAAGAGCTCGATCATGCGGTTGACGACCTCCACGTAGGTCATATCCTGAAGGTCGACGACGTCACCGTTCTTCTTCTTACCAAACCAAACCTTCTGGAAATCGGCGTTCAAGCGCTTGATGATGTAATCCTTCTTGGCCAAAAGGGCAGGCAGACGCTTGTCCTTGGGCAGGTTGAAAATACTTTCGTCCAACTCCTTCCACAGACGCACACCGCGTGTGGCGACCTTGTGGATGGGTTCACCCAGTTCGGAACGGACGGTAAGGATACCACCGGCAGGACCCTTGTAGGTCTTCTCCCATTCGGCATCATCCACACCAGGAGCATCGACCATGGCCTGCTTAGCAGCTTCGGAGGCTAAACCTTCCTTCGAGGCCATCATGCGCGAACCAAACAAAATACCGTCGAAGGGCATGGGGGGATAGTCGAACTTGACGGACCAGTCACCGGTGAGGTAGGGAAGAGTGTCATCTGCACCACCAAAACCGGAACCAGCCACGAGAACAATGTTGGGCTGACGTCGGATAGAGGCGTAGGTTTCAAGGATAGGTTGATGCACGTCCTCGAAACTGTGATGGCCACCAGCACGACCACCGGTCCATTGCATCATCACGGGCATGGTTGGGTTAGCGGCAGCAATGGCGATCACCTAAACAAAAAAAGAGCATTGAGTTCAGGACTAATCTAAAAAAGGAAGTGGACAATGGAAGTAGGTGACACGCATACCTGACGGATCGTCTCGATGCTTCCGGGCTTGAAGGCGACGTGGCGAATACCAGCAGCCTTCAAGTTGGCCAACACTTCGTTGGCAACGTCGAGACTAGGAACACCGGCAGCAACACAAACGCCCTCCATAGGCAGGCCTTCTCTGCGCATGACCTGAACCAAAGGATACTGGAATCCCCACTGGCGAACGTTCAGGAACAACATGTTCAAGGAGATACCCTCACCAGGACGGGTCAGCTCCATGATTTTGTCGACCTTGTCACGAAGCATCTTTTCGTTGTAATGTCCACCACCGGCAAGTTCGACATGATAACCGGCGTTCATCACAGCGGATACGAATTTCTCACTGACGGTGGAAGGCGTCATACCAGCAACCATCAACGGAGGCTTACCCAACAAACGCGACATACGTGAGTCAACATGAATACGACCATTGCTATAGGGCAAAAAGAGTAAGCACCGAACCTTTCCTTTTTCTTTTTTTTTTCTTTTTTTTTTTTTTACCTTGTGGTCTTGACCAACTTGGGCTGGAACACCTTGGCCCAGTCCTGGGAATAAGTGACAGCACGAAGGTCAGCATCGAACAAATCAGCCTTATAGGAAAGGTCACGATTGGTTCCTTCAAGTGCACCGGCCAAAACAATTTGGACACCAGTTCCTTCCTTGTTGCGATGCGTCAAACCACCAATACCCGAAGTGGCACCCGGACCAAAATCAATGATGTGGGTCAAATCTTTCAGGGCAATAGCCTTTTCCCAATGCACAGGTCTCTCACAGATAAGAGACACCAAAGCTTGGGTGAGATCAGCGGAGGTACGGAGATCGGAACCTATTCGTTCCAAAAAAAGTTGAGAATCCTTCCTTTTTTTTTTTTTACCCCAACGGCCCCAAAGCTTCCTGTAAAAAGAATTCAAAGGCCGATTCCCCACACGTTACCTGAATCTGTCGCAAACACGGGGATCGCCAGATCTCGTGCTTCGAACTTGAGTTGATGTTTTGCAATATCTTCTGCCAAATCCGCTGTGACGGAGCGAAGATACTGGCTGTGGAAGGGGGCAGTAATAGGCAAGAAACGCGAGGAGAATTTGATCTTGCGCTGCGAGAAAGGTACGCGTGACTGTTCAAGACCTGTTTCAGCTTTCAGCTTGCGCAGACTGAGATTCAAGCCGTAAAGTGATTGAGGTGGACCAGTGCACACGAAAGAGCGAGGGCCATTATGCAAGGTAATTTCGATTTGGCGATCCGCAGCCAAATGAGCGTTGGTTGCTTCCAAATGCTTCAACACCTGGGATTCACGCAATCCGGTGATGGCAAGCATAGGGGTTGGGTTACCTTCGTTGTTGGCAAGTGAGTCCTCGACAATGGTGGGGTTGAGAGTGGTAGGAGGGAATCCTTGCTGAGCTCGCGTGCCGATCCAGAAAAGCAAACCAAGAGCTTTCTCGGCATTACGTTGGAATTCCTCCTCTGTGGAAGAGACAGCAATGACAACCGAGGTAATAATACCTTGACTGTGTCCGGTGGAACCTGTAAAACAAAGAATAAACCTTCCATCCTAACTTTTCTTCATTCGTTTTTCTTTCTATTTACCAGCCAATAACTGTCGAATGTCAGCGGGAGAACGATCCAAGATACGGAGCATCACATAGTAGTGAAGTAATTGGGTAAGACCGATAAGGGGGAAACTGACAGGTGCGGAAACAAGGTAGGGCAAGTCGGGTCTTGATTCCGGATTATCGAGCCAACGTAAGATATCCAAACCTTTTGAGTGGAAAACACTGGCTTCGGAACTGCGAGCATTTTCGGCCAGAACAATAGCCATACGTTCAACAAAAGGCTTGACAAGACCATGATAGGTAGACCAGATATCGGCCAATTCATCAAAGTATTCTTCAATATTACCCTGACCACCAAAGATAGCGAAAAGTTTTGTATCTCCACGAGTAGCAGCAGAAAACAATGCAGATTGAGGAGCCTTTGCTTCATCGGATGTCAAGGCATTATGTTCCTTCAACACAACCAATGTATCAAAATAGGCTTGGATAACGGTTTGTTTTGCTTCGGATTCCAAAGAACGGGCGATAGCATGGACATCATTATTCTTGAGATACTGTACACCAAAGTCAATAAAGGCGGTTCTTGCAACAGGTAGAAACTGGGATTCTTTGACAGCACGCTTTGCGGCAAAACGCATGAAACGTGCAGCAAGTTCGATTTCAGTAGATTCTTCTTCTAATTCATCTGTTTTGACAGGAAATTCTTCTTTTAATTGTTCAGCTGAGACCCAGATATCTGCAGGAACAAGAACGGAAACCTCAGTCTTGTTTTGCTTGATAGCAAGTGGACGTAAAACTTGTTGTCTTTGTGGTTGATTGTCCATTATATCTAAAAAGAAAGATATAAGAAAAGTAAAAAGATAAGTTAGGTATTACCTTTTTAAGCGTAAGGTTTACTTCCGTAGTAATAAAGATGAGTAAGGGATTTGTTTTTGCAAGTAAGCGCGTAGGTTTAAAGGTAAGAAAAGGTGTGTGTGTGTGTGTGTGTGTATATATAAAACGTGCGTGCGAGTGTATAGGTGTGTGTTTGTGGAAAGTGGATATGTAAGGTGGATGATGTCCTTTGTACAGATATAAAACCTTTTATGTTTGATGATCCCTATCAGCAACCGCTCTTTTTTTTTTTTTCTTCCCCCAACGAAAAAAAAAGAAAAAGAAGTAAGAAAGAAGGTTATAATGAAGCTTCCTCGTTCCAGTTCTTTTTTTTTTGTTTTTTTCCAAGACAGCTAAAAAAGTGTCCCCATCGAACTCACTCTTTTGTCGGGGCAAACGGGTCGGAGTGACTCGAATTAAAAAAAAGGTCTCGCTTGTATATTTTGTATTATAAAATAATTATGTCTTTGAACCCCAAAAACCTTGGGTTTGGAACAATAACAAGCCAACAGGGCCATTTCCCCAAAATGAGATCCCCGTTTTTTTTTTCCTTTTTTTTCTTATCGTAATAGAATCGCTTGTTAACATAAACCATTTAAATTTCACCACTTGTCAAAATACATACCTATTGTTGTACCATGGACCCTTTTTACCGCTCTTCTGAGACAACTCAAAAACCCTTGACGATTTTCGGAGTTAACGGGTGCTCGAGCTGATCGCCTATGCACCTTCCAACTGTCAAATATGACGTGACCATTGTCATGGATATCACATAATCCTATTTACAATCAAATTTGCTAGTTCGTTTTTCCATCGTAATCAATCATTTATAAACGTGCTCTATTCATTATAAGATGTCCTTATCTTGATCAACCGGTGTACGGAATACTTTAAACAGGTAAATCTTTTTTTGCTCAAAAAAGGGCGAAGTATCTGTGTAACTAGATGCCCCTGTCACACAAACAACAATTTATTTTTGTGTGTTAAAGACAAGGTGCTTCAAGGTTAAACATTAACTCATGAATAACCGCACAAACATGTGGTCTTTATATTCTTTTACAGAAATAGTTTTTTGGTTTTGTGCAGGACATAGAGACGTCGTGTATGATGGTTGGACATGTCTGTGCTAAAAGTGTATCGGATACGATAATACAGTTACTCCAAGTGGAAATTGTAAAGGAGATATAAATCCTATGAACAACGAAACACGGGTAGATGCATTAGAGAATGACATTAGAAGTAGACCTATTTGGTGACACAAAGTATTGAAATAGACGTACACCATGTATTCTAGATCTCTACAATTGAAAAGAGCGTTCCAAATTTGATCCCGTACTTCAGTGATTCATTGAAAGAGCCAGGAATTACTACACTATCGATCTCGTACAAGACACAGATATCATTGAGATATCCATCGAGGTGATAACAAACGAGAGTATCGTGGGATTAAAACGTATTCTTCTGAAAGAAACAACGTTCTCTGTTTTCAAAAGTAAGAACTTTATCAACACTGAGAATAAAGTAATAAAGTCACGCTGCTCTTTAATATCGTTCCCTTCCAACTTTCAACGAGACATGGAAAGTGTTATTGATTTTTATGTCTTTTATTTCTTGATGTTTTGGCATTTGTACCATATAGGTTTGGAACAGCGATGTGCCTAAATGTTTTGATATTTTGTGTTTATTATCGACTATATCACTTGTAAGAGTCAAGTTTGCGCTAAAGATAAAAAAAACGTCATCGTCCTGCAAAACGTTTTAGCCTAGACAATACTGATTGCTCAAACAAATAGGAGACACACCGTAGATGTCCCTATCTCACCTTGTTTTATGAATATGGTGCAAACAAGTTAAAGACCGCAATTACATGGTAGTACCTCAAATCTTTTCAGCAGATTGCACACAGCAAAAAAATAGAATATTTTGCATCAGAAATATTCTTCAAGTTATTCTCTATATATCCTATACCGAATTTTTGAGAGCTACTTAAGGGAAAAAAAATAAATAGTTGAATCACTTCGAAGTCGGGCACTTTTAGCAGAGCCCCTTGAAATTGAAACAAACGCTTACCCGTTGCGGAGATTTAAAACCGAAGAATTCCCTGCTATGTTCAATCCCCACAATGTTCAACGATTTTGAGAAAACGGAAAAATCACATATAAAAATGTTCAACTCCTCCTTACGCTCAAGGTTCAATGTAAAAAAGGGACGTTGAAGTAGAATCGAGGTTTTCTTTAAAATATTAGTTTACTATGGAGGATGTTCGAGTTCCCGGAACGTTCGAAGGTTGTGGAAACCTTGCGTATGCACATGTCACATATCATCTCTTTCGTAAGGCATTCTGTGAATCAGACAGACATTCCTCTTCTGACGAAATCTATACTATCGAACATCGATGACCCTTTTGACCGATCACTGAGATATCAAAGATCAAAATAAAAATAAGGGACGATGAGAATCAGTGAGACTGAATGTAGGGATTATGTTTATTCAACAAAAACAATTGATCTTTTATACTCAAATGGTTGTTGTTCTAGACGGACTGGGCTGATGATATGTTGTTCTTCCATGTAATTTGTGCTCACCCTGCTTAATGCGGTCTTTCTCCTTAGCGGATAGAGAATCAATCGGAGACAAGCATAAAGAAGCGGTGATACAATCGGCCGATCTGTGCTTGCAAAAGTCGTCCTCTTTCAGACCAACAGAATAAAGAACACTAATCTTAGGTATACCCTGAATAGCTACGTACGATCAACTATGAATAGAATGTCGGATACGACACTTACTTTGCAAAAGGTTCGTCATATCTTACATGAAATGCTGTGTATTTTAGCTGTAAAACCATCGCTAAATTACCAAAGAATGCTTGCACCGTCTATCGACATCGTTGGTGAAAGTTTGACACGTGGTTGATTGTATGGGATGAATATCTAGCCACGGGCTTCAAATAAGATATCTCACAAGGGCAATAATCTCCGTGAATGCATAGTAGTTCGACACCTTGATAAGGCAACTAACTCCGTAATAAGGAAGATAATACTCATCGCTTGATACTACACTACAATAGTAAGTAACCTACACCAAGAATTGATTCATTGATCATTATAAGCTTTCCTTGTTGCATCCCTTTTACTGCAAAATCCGATATGTATTATGGAGAAGGTAGTTTCAACCCAATGGCTACCCTAACAAGGCAACGGTGTTAAACACCACCACCAGGCACAGGAATTTGTCATGGCAAGGATAGCCATCAAGCTCATTAGAGTTGCTCACAGCAGGGCCCAGGAATCCTTACAAAGTCCTTCGGATTCCCCCAGCCTGGTTGTCATCTTTTTATCGATCAAGCTGTGTTTTGACGATGCCACACCAACTTGAATCTGAAGTATTTTTTTTAATCCAGTTAGTATGTGAATGTTGATGATCGCGTCACTGTTTATTGTCCAATCATTGTTTATCCGGAAAACTAAAAATCATGCCGTGAAGTCGGAATGCTGTCTGCTGTATTAAGCTACTGTAACTTGGAAGATGGCAAACTGCCCTGTCCAATTCAAAGACGAAATTTTTCAACTAAAAAGCAATATCTCCCACCGGAAGTTTTTCTCCACTCATCCAGTGAAGGATTAAACCTTAACTAATTATCTCGAAGAAAACAAGGAGATCGATATCAAACATGCCATCCAAAACTATAAGCAGGATCTAAGCTGGCTACTGTTATATCAATTGGAAAAATAGAAACGAGAGAGTAAGCGAGACTCTGAATGATGATGTTTATTGATCTTTTCTTTGTGCTATTTAAATGTTTTCATAGTGCTTGCGGGTAATGGCGGAATAGAGGAGTTTGTAGATAACTTTAGATGATCCTTTACTAGATCGGTATTCTCACGTTCATCCTGATTAATTGTTATTCTGTGTCCGCTTATGATCTCAGCAACAGATGGAAGGAATTGAGACGCGTCTAGAATCCATGTCTAATAAAGTAATCACCGCTAGTACCTTTAGCCGTATTCAGACTTGTTGTTCTAATTACTGTATAGCAATGTAAACATATCGGATACGACAGCTACGAAGCCAGAAGCTCCCTTCGGAAGTAAAAACATTTGTTACTGATCTCTTGCACGAAATGAGGGTAAACTATTGTGACTTATATTAGACACTATTGCTTATTCAAAAACAACAGGACATGTCTGTTACTGATGTGAAGAAAAAGATTGGTGTCGCAAAAACGATGATACAAAACTTCACATTTAATGCTGAAGTAACCGGACCCGTGAGCCAGTCCTTCCAAGACTATCTATAATGTACAAAGCGATAAAGTTTGTAGGCAAGTTGTACAAACCGCTACCAGCAAAGCTCAGCAGTCGTAATTTATATGTGTAGGAGAGGCAAACGCAAAATGGAAGAGACTGGGTACGAAAGAAGACATGAGGAAAAAAGACAATACAACACGCAATATGATGAAGTATTATCGACATTTTAAGGATTTTCTGCATATAGACACCTCCTTACAAATGAACTAGGCAACTCAGAAGAGCGCAAAATTGGATCTTGAAGAGCTGCTACCTCCAACTGCCCTAGATTTGCGTTCCCCAGATCGAGCTATTCTATATCAGTGGGCTTTTGATTTGGTAACATATTTATACTGTCAATTTCTCTATTTCTAACGAATGACTATCCAAAGTACCTTGGAAAACAAACCAACGTACCATCTGGCTTTGTAGAAGAGATGATGAATAAGAAATCAACTTCTGTAAAAGAAAGCTTGGTGATACTAGCAACAAAGTTACTGCAAGGTTGAAAAGCGGATGATGAGATCGCGCGTCATACACTCTCGTATGTAGCAGAAGGGTCAGTAATATTGCGTGATAATAACATTTAATAGTCTAGCATTGTCTCTTATTGTTGATACCATCCCATCAAAAGTGTCCGACAAAATGAAAGAGGCATTCCCTAGCGACAAATGGTCCGAAATTATCAATACTGCGAACACTGACTTGGTGCCAGTTTTCCCTAAAAGTGCTGAGTCAATATTCACAACAACATGCGAGGTATGTGAAGTTGGTGTAGCCAATGGTGATAGCTATATAACTTTATGTTGAAGATACTGTCCACGGAGAGTTTGCATGACGCAGTAAAATTCTTAGGAGAAACTGTGATATTACGAAGATTAAAACAACACAATCAAACGAATAGATTCAGTGAGACTGTGACAAGGATCTTTATTTTGTTTTCAATCTTCTTATATAGCTATCTGAGTGAGAAGCGGGACGTTATTGATGAGACTTCTTGTAAACCAATAATGAGAAGAGAAAAGATTTTATCCAGATGTCTGTTGAGATGAGCCACTGGCGCATTATGTAAATAGTGTGATCATTGGTGCTCTTACTGAGACAATGGGAGCCCTGGATGATCGGTAGGTAATTCAGGAACAATAATTAAATTACCGACCGATCAGAAGTAGCTGTAGATAAATCCGGTGTAACAATAAAAATTTTACATCTGGCGACGACTGAAACAGTCTGAGGAGAATATCTGAATAACATAGAAAAAGATGTCGGATACGACAGAAACTAAGATCAATCTGCTAAGGGATTCCTTCGACTCGGTCGAACTTCAGATTGCTGACGTCTTGGAATATTTGTACTTGTTGCCACGAACGATGTAGTGATATTAACTAATCATCATTTGTTGCAGGATTCGAACCAATGGCCACTTGAAGAGGGATAAACAGTCTAGCGAGCTAAACGCCATGCATCGTGTGGTCCATGTGATAGATATCATGCTACGAGATAGAACCCTTCGCGCCAAAATGTAAGTTATGTGGTGTTGTTTGGTAGGACTTAATGTTTAACTATTTGTCAAAGGGGTGAGAAAGCAAGCACAGCTACCAGAAATGCTAGAAGCGCAAACGAGTTTGCCTTTGCAAATCGGTCTGTAGGACCAACGAACGGAAGGAAGATAGATTTGATTATGGAGCATGACGTACTGAACTAAGTGCAACGGAATGGAAGATGCCTGAATGCTCGGATTATCAGATCCGCAAGCAATACAACAAGAACATTCGGGTTAATACCTGCATGCTAAGACATCTGGAGCGGTTGCCATTCGACAAGGAAGAAGAGAAAGAAAAGCTGAAGGTTATGTGTATGGATTGGGTTGGTAAGTGTATGTTATACAGCGCGATCCATTTATTAATAAAAAAAATTTTACTCCATAGCATCACGACTTGTTCCTCCATAGAAGAAATACGAGGAAGATATGGCATTCCTAGATAGGCAAATTGACAGTGAGTCCATCGATTATTCATTGGCAGTTTTGACTGGACATCCTCAAGCCCCAAAAGTTGCTTTGGTGTGGGGCTTTAAATAAAGCTAGGCCATATTCGAGGACTGAAAGTATAAACTGTTTATGAATACAAGTGGGAGTAATTATATGGAAATCGTGTGGTGCACAAGGCTGTTGACATTCATTGTGTCTTTTGCCGTAAATTGTATGTCGACATCGGCAAAATTACTATCATGCGGTATTTCAATGTTGTAGAGGGCGTTGGATGGATGGGCAGCGCCCATTATAGAGTACCACACATTTAGCAGGATTTCATAACGATTTTCTTACGGACCATAGGTGTTATACAGTTAAGGACCATAGGTAACACAACTTTTTTTAGATGTCAGCCCGCACTCTCGCTGATAGTCCGGTGTTACGGACCATAGTATGCTTTTCGATTCGAACATAATATTGAGTTACAGTAAACTTAAGGTAGTCTTTAGGAAATTGAGTATTTCACTGAAGATTAGAATGCAATAGTTTTATAAGTGATGTACATATAGAAAGACCTATAAAAGGGGAAATAGGAAATAGATATATAATGATTAAAAATACCACAAGTTGCAAACAAGCCAAAAAGGTGGCACTTAAATAGGAATCGTTTTTTCGGGTTTTACCATTGCTTTTTTTACAGTAATGTTTTTAAGAACCCAGACATAGATAGATTATTATTATTATTATTATTTTTGTGAAGATAAGTACATCATAATATACCCATTTTTCACTTGCTGGATCTGTCTACTCTTAACATTTGCATCTACTAATGTAATCGACCTTTTCACATCGTCCTCATTGACCATAGATCTTCTTCTTGCAGCAGAAGAAGCATGATTCTCTAGAGTGAGTGTGTGGTTATGGTAACTCTCTTCCACTTGCTTGGGTTCGAGCAAGTGAAATCCAGTATTCTTTTCAAGCAATAGTCTACTCAAGTATGAACAGCCGTTAAGCGATAATTCACATAATCTTTGTCGATGATCCTCATTGATACCGGGTGCTTTACAGTAAGGTCCATCTTTGCTACACTTTGTAGCCAGACTAAAGTTGCTTTCCACAACATATTTATCCAGCGCTTCACGAACAATTTTCTTGTTAAAAACAGGTTCTGCAAACTTTGGGAAAGAGGTCAATTAATGGGAAACAACTTCTTTCCATTGATGATGGTGAACTTGGTTGTAGATTCCATTTTAATATAGTTGAAATTTCTGTCTTGGAAACAAGTAAAACTGTAAAAAAAAAAAAAAAAAAAATAGAAAAAAAAACACATCATTTGCAAACTGATGAAAGTATGAGCCGGAAATTGGACATCCAGTCATCTAGACAAACGGATCAAGTAACCTATGGTCCCTAAGAGCTCTGAAAAACTTTTTCTCTTCTGGTTATTGCTTTACAAGAAGTCTCACTACCAATGTCCCGCTTCTCACTCAGATATGGTGCAGTAAGTTTATAACCTGTGAATAAGGCGGTCGTATCTATCAGAGGGGAGCATTCTGTTGGAATAAACGAGACTGGGAATAACACAAGCACTGAACCTATGGATAATGGTGTTGAAGATGAAGATGAAAGCAGGGCTACAATTAACTGGTACGACGAAAAATCTGCGTCTGGTGTAAATTAAGGAGTACACAAAGCTACGCAGGGCCTCATCTCGGCTACCGGTACAAGCGACAATTCCCATTTTATGCGTTTCTTTGCGGTCAAGATGTATATTTTCAATATACATACACATAAGATGAACAAAGGCTAGGCATCTATGGCAATAGCAAACTTGTTGGCCAAGAATAGACAACGGGATACCTCTGAACATTCACATCGCAGTCGTGCCATTCGACTTTGGGCGGAGGAATTCGCTTTGACTGCGGATATATCACTGTCGAAGCAAGGAAAACATGCAAAAAAAGTACCAGTACTTGCCGAGGGAGACGCGAAAGGTAAGTGCATCCAGTGGCTGAAAGAAAGGAAGCCAATGGAAAGAGATCTTGTTTTGCTCAAGCACTACTTCGACTATGATATAGCACCATTACTTTTTCTCCACAGATCCAGCAGTATTTCTTTAGCAAGAACACCAAGGGAATTTACCTCGACGGTCACGAGAGAGAGGATGTGGTCCAATATCGACAAGCATAGGCCAGGCCAATGATGATTCGTAAACAACATATGGAAGGTTATAGCGGTGACGATGTGCAGCAAGTCGTCGAGGCAAACTTATAACAGAACAATTCCAAGAAATGGGTTATTGTAACCCACAATAAATCTATTTTTTTATGCAAATGATGGAAAGGAAAGGGATGGTTTACAGAAAACGAGGTAGAACTTCGGAGCAAAGGACCTGGATTGTCTATTATGATCAGTGCATTCCAGTGTTCATGTCATGGCATTATGCGCCATAATGGCTTGATCTTGTATGTCCTATACTACGCAGAAGTTTATTCAACAAAAACAATTGATCTTTTATATTCGAATGGTTGTTGGTCTAGATAGACTGGGCTGGTGACAGACTGATCGTTCTTCCATGTAATTTGTGCTCACCCTCCTTAATGTGGTCTTTCTCAATGGATAGTGAATCAATCGGGACAACCATAAAGACATCACTATGGAGTCTTTTGAAAATATGGCAAAAAAAAAAAAAAAAAAAAAAAAAAAAAAAAGAGAAAGACCCATTGAATAAACAAATAAACCAGATCATCGCGTTGAAAGTTCTTCCAAAAAACGAGAAACACCTTCTTCTGGGCAAACGAAGCTTGGGTTTCCATCATCTCATATCAGTGACAACATACCGCCGACTGCTTCTTCCTCCAATAGTGATAGAATTTGATCTCAGTTTTCGCGTTGGTTTCACGAATGTTCTAATAGGCTAGTTACGTTTATCTGAAATTCACAAGTTGATTAGTCGGCCATGAGTAAACACACGCTGGCAAAGATCAATCCCAATGTAGGATAAGGATTGGCCCTGAGATTTGTTGATTGTCATTGCAAAATGAGCTTGACAGGAAATTGACATCTCTTGAGCATACAAGGTAGTTCATCGCCGCTGTGCAAAAGCAATCTTGGGGATTATAACTATCTTTCCGTGGTGCTGATGCTCTATGATAGACGCCATCAAGAGGTTCTGTGAAATTCTTTGGACAATCATGCGCGTTCCATTACATAGGCTGTCGCATGGATGAAGATTGCGTAGCAAAATGACTGGTGTCCCAACCTTTAGATTGAGGTTAGCAGAGGAAGCCCTGAGGTGCCGAGATTTCGCAGGGACTCTTGCGCGATATCATCTGTTCCATCTTTCTCGTTGTCATCACAGGAGTCCGATGATAGGATAGGATTTTCCGACCATCCTAGCATCGCCTCATTTAAGGCACCAACTTTCTCATCGGTTGACACTGGAATGGTCCGGCATTTAAAGAAATCGGTGGGATCAGCGGTCATGAGCTGCTCCACAGGATATGCTCTCGATAAATTCATGGTCAGATTCTGTAGTGTGAATATATGATGGGGGCTAATATTATCATGCATACAAACAACAACTGAAGAACGGGGTGTAGATCTTTCGGTAAAGCATTTATGCGAGCAAAAGTTTGGTAGATAGTCCAAGTGGATAGTCCAAGTGGATAGTAGATCGATATACCCCGTATAAGTCATTGGCCTGGTCTTACGGCATGGCTGGGTAAAATAACCGTGCTAAATCCACAAGGATCAAGTCCATACAGATCAGATATATAATAAAGGCGGCGAATGAGTTTAAGCTACCTCAAACTCAGCGGAAAATCATGCATTACAAAGGATATGACAAATCTAGTGGTAGCAATATATAAACTTCCCACTTGACACGGGAAGTAATCCAAAATTAATTCACTAAACACACTTGTACTCATCCAATTATAACAATGACTCAAAATCTCTTAACCCCTATCAAGCTTGGCAAACTTGCTCTCCTACACAGGGTTGCTATGGCACCTTTGACCCGTCTTCGCGCCACAGATGCCCACGTTCCTACCGATGTCATTGCAAAATACTACGAACAGCGCGCAAGTCGCCCAGGCACACTAATTGTGACCGAAGCCACAGTTGTTACCGAAAGAGCTGGTGGATACAGAAACGCCCCAGGTTTATGGAACAAGGAACAACTGGCCGGGTGGAAAAAAGTGTTTGATGCAGTACATGCAAAAGGATCTTTTATCTTTGTTCAGCTTTGGAGTCTTGGAAAATCTGCCGCCATTATGCCCAACTACTTGTCCGAAAGGGGCTTTGACGTTGTTTCTTCGGCTGATTTGCCCGCCAGTGATGAGAACTCTCAGAAGGTACGGGCTTTGACAACATCTGAAGTCAAAGAATACGTTCAGGATTTTATTACCGCTGGAAAAAATGCTATTGAGGCAGGAGCTGATGGTGTTGAAGTCCATGGTGCGAACGGCTACATTTTTGAACAATTCTTGAACGAAAATGTGAACAACCAGCGTATTGACGAGTACGGTGGATCGATTGAGAACCGAGCTCGATTTCTGCTTGAGGTGATCGACGGTCTGATTGAAGCTGTGGGAGCAGACAAGGTTGGTGTGCGACTCTCTCCCTACAACACATACGGTGGCATGATAGTTGGACAATTGGCTGTTCCTCAATATGCTTACGTAATTGCTGAACTCCAGAGGCGCGCGGATGCGGGAAAAGAATTGGCTTATGTACACACTCTGGAAGCAGAAAAGAAAACCAAGCATGCCTCGGGCAAATCTATTATCGAGGAGAACCTAGAATGGATCCGCACAGTGTGGCACGGCATCTGGATCCGTAACAAGGACTTAACACGCGGAACAGCTTTGAAGTTAACTTCGAACGATCCTAAGGTCATTATTAGTTTTGGCCGTGATTTTATTGCCAATCCCGATCTCGTGGATCGTCTCGAAAATGACTGGCCGTTAAATCAAGGCGATCCGTCTACATATTACATTGGAGGTGAAAAAGGTTACATTGACTATCCGTTTCACGGATCAGTGAAGGCTTAACTCTGCGCACTATCGCTATTAAAATGTTTAACTTAACTAAATAAATGTGTGCAACACACAAAAATTAAACAATATGGTAATAAACGCTGCAATCAATAAAAGCAATCGCTCGCAAATCTCCCGAAACCTTGCATGGATCAGGCAATATTTCGATCGAAATTATTCGACTGTAACATTCAAAACGGGAATCCCACTTTTGAAGTATAAAAAAGGTATATATATATAGGCAGATACAAGGAACAGATATCATGAAATATCATTGCCAAGAATGAACCCAATGGACGATGTCAACTTGTCACACAAAAGATTACACTATTGATGATATGATGACAATGGTCGAACCAGAGCTGCTTAGAAAAAAAAAAGAACAATTACGAAATCCGTCACTAGTGACTACGAGAGTCTACATTCCATATGAATTGTGGACATGATAGAAATCGTTTTAAGAACGGATTGCAATTAGGGAAAGTGCAGATGGACCTTTCATAACGGTTAGTGAGTTCCTGTGAACTTGCTACATAACAACGCTTCATGGAAGTCAGACATCACGGACTTGTTTTTATGGTTGTAAGCCAAAGTTCTCTCTTATAAAATTCATTAGCTAGGACCCTAAATACAAGTGTATCACTAACTTTTACGCTATTTTTACACTACTCATAGTAAATTTTATGTCTATGGAAAGTTAACTGGGGACCAACAAAGAATAGAATATACGGTCAGTAGTATATAAATTGGAACAACCTCAATACTTTACTTACATAGACTCGGCCCCCATCGACGCAAAATTTATTTGAGCAGCGCAAAAATTCATTCGTGGTTAGTAAATGAAATAACACTTGGATATCGGTTTACTTATCGAAATAATTCTGTCCTTCAGGTAGAGGCTGGACAGCTAGGCCCAGCATGAAGTAAAAACAAAAATTGGTAACGGAGGCCAGCGGCAATAGTGTATTGCAGAGGACTTGAAACGATGCAACACTGGTGATCTACTGCGAAAGATAAATAAAACTCAGTATGACACTGTTTGCTTACTTGAGTGGCGAGTTGAGGTTATGCATAGAGCTAAGACGATTCGAGGACAGAGGTCATGCAGGCTAGATAGTATATAAAAAGACATGAATGGTCATGTTTGTGATAGATCGACATCTTTACCTGGACGTTTTTTTGTATACACAGCCAAAGAAAAAAAAACGAATAGTCTTCCTTTTTAAATATGGTTGACTTTTTGAGTAGAACATTTCCTCAAAACACAATAAACCAATCCGTTGTGCAAATCCATTTTGTCCAGACCCATTTTAATTCGACGCAAAAAGCACCACGTCCAAGGCAGAAATGATGTGTATTGCACCGCAAACCTTTTTAGCCAAACATCGAGACTTTTTGGGAGATTGCAAATCGAGCATTATTAGCGACGCAAGCACCAATGAGACTGTCCATCGCAATTCCCTTTACTTCCTAGGCTACGCTTAGGTTGCACTTCAGCTTCAGCAACGGATGAATTAGGCTAACGATGTTAATAAAATTTACCGCCTTGCGTTGGCTTAATTCTCTATCCGCTATTAACCACAGCATGCGCTATTTTTTTAGTTGTATTATGAAGTACTGCAAAACGTCAATATCACTTTAAAAAAACATTAAACAGGCACGTTCAAGCATTTCTGAAAAAAAAAAAAAACTATGTGAATAGAATCGGCGAATGCTCTCGTGCTGACCGCCCGATCTTTTGTAATTCCAATTTTCCTCCCATCGAAACACATGTCACATTCGAAAGAAAAAGTACATTTTCTGGTTTCTTAGGATGCAATTTAGAAGGTAGACAGGCAAAAATACAATAAAATAGTTTTGATTAAAAGTATTTCCAGACCTATAATAAAACAGATCGGAAACTGGCGTTATATTATACGGATTTTGCGAAAGCTTTTGGGGACCTTGATCCCCCACAATTCCGTGTAAAGGCTGATTCCCTTTTTTAGTCAACGTAAAATTTATCCGTAGCCGAGAATCAAAGTTTCAGATTCATTACGTAAAACGTGCTGATGTATATTCTTCGCAGTTACCGTATCAGCTAATTACTGTAGTGGGATTGATTGCACTTTTTCCTTCCATAGAATAGTTTATCATAAATGTAATAGGTTCATCATTACGAATTTCTGTCACTGGTAGGAACTGGATGAAATGTCAAATGCATTACTGCGCGGAGTTTTTGGTGCACAAAGTTTATTGCTTCCTGCAGCTCCCTCAGAAATAGTAGTCATCTGAGTGTTATTCATTGCAAATACAGTAAATGAACAGAATAGGAACTCTAAAAACGACGATCATATTCTGAAACCTTGTTTGAATCAAGAACCAAAAAAGGGAGACAACGGAGAATTAATCGCAACCATTACAAATTACCTTAACAAAGTGATGACTATTAAATGACAAATCAGACAGACTGTAAGAATATATAAACGTTCAATTTTGATCCTATATGCGATCCAACTCATCAGAACTACCCATATTCATATTATTATCCTTACAATGGCTCAAAATCTCTTCGCCCCGATCAAGCTTGGTAAATTTGCTCTTCTGCACAGAATTGCTATGGCGCCTATGACAAGAAACCGCGCCACGGATGCCCACGTGCCCACAGATATTATGACCAAATACTACGAACAGCGTGCAAGTCGCCCAGGTACATTGATTGTGACCGAAGCTGCATACGTTACCGAAAGAGCTGGTGGATACAGAAACGCCCCAGGTTTATGGAACAAGGAACAATTGGCCGGGTGGAAAAAGGTGTTTGATGCAGTACATGCCAAAGGGTCTTTTATCTTTGTTCAGCTCTGGAGTCTTGGAAAGTCCGCTGTCCTTATGCCCAACTACTTGTCCGAAAGGGGCTTTGACGTTGTTTCTAGTGCTGACATACCCGCCAGTGACAACAACGCTCAGAAGATACGTGCATTGACAACATCTGAAGTCAAAGAATACGTTCAGGATTTTATTACCGCTGGAAAAAATGCTGTTGAGGCAGGAGCTGATGGTGTTGAAGTCCATGGTGCGAACGGCTACATTTTTGAACAATTCTTGAACGAGAACTTGAACAACCAGCGTATTGACGAGTACGGTGGATCGATTGAGAACCGAGCTCGATTTCTGCTTGAGGTGATCGACGGTCTGATTGAAGCTGTGGGAGCAGACAAGGTTGGTGTGCGACTCTCTCCCTACAACACATACGGTGGCATGATAGTTGGACAATTGGCTGTCCCGCAATATGCTTACGTGCTTGCGGAACTACAGCGACGCGCGGATGCGGGAAAAGAATTGGCTTATGTACATACTATGGAACCAGAGAGGGAAACCAAGCATGCCTCGGGCAAATCTACTATCGAGGAGAACCTAGAATGGATCCGCACCGTGTGGCACGGCATCTGGATCCGTAACAAGGACTTAACACGCGAAGCAGCTTTGAAATTAACTTCGAACGATCCTAAGGTCATTGTTAGTTTTGCTCGTCATTTTCTTTCTAATCCCGATCTCGTGGACCGTCTCGAAAATGACTTGTCGTTGAACGAAAGCGATCCGTCTACATATTACTTTGGAAGTGAAAAGGGATATACCGACTACCCATTTACGAACTAGTGCAAAGCATTACAGTCAAACCCCGTTATAGTTATACCATTAGTTGGCAACATTTCTATAACTATAACGAGGTTATAATAATAACGGGTTCTGATAATAGCGGCTAAAATATTTTCCAGGAGAGCTCTTTAGATTGTTCGACCTAGTATTGTTGAATGATTACTAAAGGCATTAGTAATCATCAAATATGTATAAATACTAGAAAATAAATCAGAGTAGATATAGCTAATTGCTTTATTCATTATCTGATCTTTTTTTACAACAAAATGTCTTCTGGAACAAGAGTTTCTTTTACAATCCAAATGCGCAAGGATATCCGTGATCATCACAAAAATACAAGAATTACACAAAAGCAGCTAGCAAAGTGGGCCAAGGAAAAATTTGGCCTTATGAAGGAACCAACTCAAGCCGCGATATCGAAGATTCTTTCGCAAGACGAATCAGAGTTACATGGCAATATTAACGTCTCACGCAAACGCCAGCGGCCACCAAAGTATCCAAAGCTTGAAGAAGCATTGGAAGTGTGGATGGTAGCATGTGAAGAGAACAAAGTTCCAATCACTTGGGACATTGTCGTGAAGCAAGCGAAGGGATTTGCAGAAAAACTTGATATCACTGATTTGGCCTTCTCCAATGGATGGATCAATAGACTTAGAGAGAGGACAGGATTCCAAAGTCGTAAAATGCATGGAGAAAGTGGATCGACCAACATTAATGATTTCTCAGAGGATATCGCCAAAATCAAAGAGAAGATCGCGTCGTTTGCGCCCAGAGATGTATATAATATGGATGAAACTGCACTATTCACAGCAGAGCACCAGAAACAACAATTTCTCGACGTCCAATCTCTGGAACGAAAATGGACAAGAAACGAATTACAGTTGCTCTGCTTGTGAACGCGGATGGTAGTCACCGTTTTGACCCTTTTATTATTGGTCAAAGCGAATCACCTGCATGTTTTGGCAAAAAGAAAACAGGTAACTAAGTAATTGACTACAGAATGGAATTAATAGAGCTTGAAATTTGATATTAGCTATTGACCATGGGTTTTCATATTATCAGTATAACAGCACTGCATGGATGACAAAAAAAACGTTCAAGTATTTTCTGCGACGATTCAACAATGGCATGGTATATCAGAAGAGAAGGGTACTACTCATCCTCGACAACTTCTCTGGGCATAAATTGGACGACTTCAAACCGTCAAACGTTGAACTTCTTTTTCTCCCTCCTAACACTACGTCATATCTGCAACCTCTTGATGCTGGGATTATTAAGAGCTTCAAAAGTCATTATCGGTAAGTGTTTGTAATGCACTAACGGATAGACAAGTTTAACAGATATTCTAGAAACTATCAAGTTGATGAGGCATATACAAGGCTTAAGCAAGGAGAGCTACCATCAAAGCTTTATAAAATCGATCAACTGCAAGCAATGAAGTGGTGCAAGGAGGCGTGGTATGACGTATCAACAGAAACAATTGCCAATTGCTTTCTAGCAACAGGTCTCATCAACTTAACAATGGGAAGCGATACTATGACTGCCACGAAAGAGCAAGAGAACGTGAGAGCTCAGATAGCAAACAATCTCCAAGATATACATGGCACTGCCGACGTCGAGTTTGAGATCGAGCATGCTGCTGAGGCCTCTGCTGTCCATCCACCACTGACTGGGGACGAGATAATTGAGACAATTTCGGAAGTACAGCCCCCCATTGTCAAGGCTGATGAGTGCGAAGAAGACGTACCAAGGCTTTTATATACAACAGAAGAGAAGCTACACGCTATCAGTGTTGTATTAGAGATACTGGATGATGAATCTGAACGAGACCTGAAGAAAGGTCTGAAAAGATTCCGAGATTCGCTTCGACTTTCAAGCAAAACGAAGCAAACAAATATAACATCGTTTTTTGATCATAAATAAATAAAAAATTAGCAACTGCGAATGTTTACTGGATAGGTTCCACTCAGTATTGAACTTAATCGAGGACAACCTCATCATAATTTTCTTGTGACTGCCACCTCGTTAACGAGTTATCACCATTTTTTCTATAACAATATAACTTAAGCGAGGTTATAACAATTTTAGCAGAGGTTTACAAAAGTTGGCCAAAAAAGTATAACTATATCGGGGTTATAATTATATCGGGG
>JNEV01001003.1:0-11265 GCA_000697495.1 Saksenaea oblongispora B3353 | reverse complement strand
AAAGATGTGTGGATAATAAGATAGATCCATAAGAGAGAATAAAATAAAGAAAATAAAAGTTGAATCAAAGACAAATGTGATATAGCAGGATCTGTGCTGCGAGTGTCAATGGATCAAAATAAAAGTTCAAAGTAGAGTCAAAGATAAAAAGAAAATAAAAGGATTATTGGTGGTTTCTTGAGATAATAACCAACAGAGGTGCAAGGAGACTTGTGTGTATCTTGATATTCTTGAGAGAACCTTGGCTTGTGCTTGTGATTTGAAAGCAGACAACTTAGTTTTAGTTGTATTAACCTGATGTTTTATTCATCAAATAGAGGGGGTATTTATACAAAATTGATAGATACTAAATAGGAAGTAAAAGATGAAATGGAGAGAGAGATGAAACAGTTAAAAGAACTTGGAATGTATTGAATTCGGGCTACTTGAGATGTCTTTTGTTCAAGCTACTTGGGTTGCCTCATGTTGTATGTACTTGGAGTGCCTCATGTTGTATGTACTTGGAGTGCCTCATGTTTTATGCACTTGGAGTGTCTCATGTTATATGCACTTGAGTTGCCTCGGATTTCGTAGCACTTTGTGACTAGAAATTTATCAGTGGCCATTGTGACAGTTGATTTTGGTAGTATGGTGGCAGCAGTAAAATATGGTAGCGGGTGGCAATAAACTTGGTAGCGGGCGGTAATAAAGTGGGTAGCGGGCGGTAATAAAGTGGGTAGCGGGCGGTAGTAAAATAGGTAGCGGTGGTAGTAAAATAAGTAGTGGCGGTATTGAAATTGATAGTAGTGATATTAATCTTTTGTATGGTAATAATTGCTTTCTTTCTTTAGCCTTTTCTTTGTAATGTTCTTTAACACCTTTCGTTCTTTTTCTGTCATCCTCGTTTTTATTCTCCTTCTTGCTAATATAAAAAAAAATAAAAAGATAAAATAAAAAAATAAAAAAAAATAAAAAAAAATAAAAGATAAAAGAGACTGTAGCATCTCAGGATGCTACAACGTTTAGAGACGAGATTTTTGTTAGCCAACTGGATAGTGCCAGCAGCCTTATTTATTTTCCAGCCCATTTTGAGACAAAAGTCTAGGTCAACAGAGGAGAAGTTTGCTCTCATGTCAAGAAGGACATATACTTGCTCATTTTCTATTGTCAAAGGAAGAGGAATTTCATCACAATTAGTGCTTTGTTGAGATTTGAAAGCCATATAACAATGCTTACAGTTTGAACTGCTGGTTTCAGACAAGGGCATGTCTTCTGACCAAGGACCAGTTTCTTCATTTGAGCATTTGCTCATTTTGGCATCTGCCACTTCCACAATCCATTTGGCAGCACATGTTGCCCACTGTTGTCCAGCAGTTTGTTCCTCCCTGGGAGTGCATTTAAAGAAGGGACACTTGTGGTCATGGCTGAAAAGTGCCTTCTTGTTATTTCTTAGGCAATGCCAGCAGAAATTGACTTCCTTCTTTTTCAGCTATGTTTCATTATACTTGTTTTTTGTGTATTTGGCTCTTTGAGCTGTAAATTTGTTAGAATCCACTTCATGGACCCACTTGTTCATTTTTCTTTTTGTCAGTGGCAAAGATGCCAGGAGATTCTTGCATACTTCATAGATGTCTATAGGCCATCTGTTTTTGTAGTGTTGTGAGAGCCATGCTTCCACCTTCTGTTGGGACCTGTTTGTCATGTTTAGTAGAAAAATATCTACCAGTATGCCATGCTCCAAATGGAGTTCAGAGTCATAGACACACTGTTGGAATCTTTGGACAAATTGGTCAAGAGCTTTGTTTTCACCCTGCTCACAGATTAGTACAGCACACACAAGGCAATGCTTTTGAAGTGGTATGTTGAACAAGTCCTCCAACACTGCACAAACTTTCTTCCATGTATTTGGTCCAGGGGTTGCTTTGAGTTCCCTAAACAATTGGTCATGCTGACCACGATTCAGATACTTGATAATTAAGTGCTTCCAGTTATCTTCCATGCTGATACTATGCACCTCAATAGATGCTTGAAACTCATGTGCCCAAGCTTCAGTGGATACAAATAATTTGGCCTTAGTGTTGCCATGTCAGGTGCCTGGCAATTCTAACAAAGGCAAGTCATTGGGTACAACCAATTTCTTTAGTTGCACAGGTGCTTCTTGTGAAGCAGAGAAATTTGACTCCAAATTGGGAGTAGGTGTCAAAACACTACCAAACTCTGGTACATCAGGGGATTCTCTTCTCCAGAGCCTACAGTGGATGTCCAACTGTTGTTGAGTTTTGCCTATGTGAGCAAGAATTTGGTTTCTCTCCTCAAGAGAGTTATTGAGATCGGCCTCAGCAGCCAACCAGGAAGAATGAAGTTCCTCCAATTCAGATGCATAGTGCTGGTAGATTGCCAACACCTGCTCATGAGAAGACAGGTGCACAAATTAGTAAGTGCCTCCAAAAGAGGAGGGAGTTGAGACCAGTTCCATGGGAGCTGAACTGGTTTGGCCTTGCAAATGCAAGGATAGTTGGTGCATTTTACATGCTGGGACGTCCATGCCATTGGTGGAGATGTTGGTGGGGGAGGTGTTGTAGATGGCACCAGAGGTGATGTCATCCATGGAGATGGAGTTGGAGTTGTTGTTGACAGACATGTTGGTGATGGTGTAGTTGGTGTAGTGAGTATTTACAAAAAAAAAATATAGTGTTATATCTGACAAAATTGAAACTGATAAGTTCATGAGACTCAGTGCACTGCTTTATTCTTGTTAAAAAAAATGAGGAACTAGTTTTACTAAAACCTCCTCTAGATAACTGAATTCAGTGGAGTGATGTGTGGTTTATATATTAGGAACCATTGTGTAGCATTGAGTTGTTTAGATACAACACTGCCAGAATGTTGCCTGTTGCTGTCATCACATGCACCCTAGCTGTTACTTTGATGTTTTCCATTGTCACCTCCAAACCAGCAGTCTCTATTATTTGCAATTCCTTTAGCATGGATTTAAGAAAAGAGAAGATATCCTGCAGTGCTTTTGGTCCAGAAATAATGCATATCTGCAACATATTGCAGCTTTCATATCTTATCTGTAGTGGAAGGTTAAGTACAATGACATGGATAAGTGTCATCTGGCTGCTGCCTCTCTTGAATGCACAGAAGCCATTGTAGCATCCTGAGATGCTACAGTCTCTTTTATTTTATCTTTTATCTTTTTATTTTTTTTTATCTTTATTTTATTTTTTTATATATTAGCAAGAAGGAGAATAAAAACGGGAATGACAAAAAAAGAATGAAAGGTGTTAAAGAACATTACAAAGAAAAGGCTAAAGAAAGAAAGCAATTATCGCCATACAAAAGATTAATATTGCTACTATCAATTTCAATGCCGCCACTACTTATTTTACTACCACCGCTACCTATTTTACTACCGCCCGCTACCCACTTTATTACCGCCCGCTACCAAGTTTATTGCCGCCCGCTACCATATTTATTGCTGCCTGCTACTATTTTACTGCTGCTACCATACTACCGAAATCAACTGTCACAATGGCCACTGATAAATTTCTAGTCACAAAGTGCTACGAAATCCGAGGCAACTCAAGTGTATATAACATGAGACACTCCAAGTGCATAAAACATGAGGCACTCCAAGTACATACAACATGAGGCAACCCAAGTGCATACAACATGAGTGTTGTATTTGACATATTAACATACTATGCTATCTACTCATACATCTAAACGATCTTCAATTGAGAACTCTTTGCACCATCGGCACTTCATCTACAGATTCTAACTGATCAACTCAGATATCTAAATACAGATAATAATAATCCATGAGAGATCTTGCCATTATATTCAGATACTGCTGGCATCATTCTCCATTGTGATTAGTGCATCAAGACAATTATGATAATCACAATCTATTTCAGACAACATGATATTATTATGCAAGTACTCAGATCACACCATTAAAGATTGACACTGAGATTCATACTCAGAAAGGAAACTGTCAAAGAAATCATCTGGTGATTTATTATTGAGTACAGGGATCTGTCCACAGCACCTGTCCATCAGCATTTAGTATAAATAAGATAACTAGATACAGTTGGAAAAGACATCACTTTTATTTTGAATAAATCTCTGCAAAGAGTCTCAAAGTATTTCTATTCATTTTTCTCTTACTAATTTTACATTTTTTACTTTGAATACTCTGATGATGTCTACCAACTCTATGGCTGACTCTACCTCTATGGAAAATTCTCTCTCTATGGCTACCTCTCCAGTTCCAGCTGCCAATAACTCTGATACATACCTGGAAGTAGTGGATGGTTCTTCTATCCTTTTCAAACCTATGGAAGACATAGTAATGTCTAAAGAAGAGGCTACAACCAAGGAAACAAATGACAATGTGGTCAAGCATGCTGCTTTCTCAATGCATGCTTCTCCTGGGGTCCATGTGAAATCCATGATTGACTACTACAAAACCAAACTTGACAAGCTGGTAGAGGATTACCAACAAGTGCTTGTCAAGTCAGGCTCTGAACAACAAAAAATCATTCAGTGAGACATGGCCAATACAAGAACTGTTTTGCATGAATTTCATACCTTATACTCACAAGAGTATCAGGTAACTTCTGACGCCTCCACTGGCAACAAGGGGCTAGAAAAGAACCTCAGCATGATGACTGCTTCGACTCCAATCACTTGACTCTCCTATCATGACATCCCAGCATTCCAAGTATCTGGTTTGCCTATATGGAAGCCTGGCAAAGAGGTGTTTGACTTGGTGGAACACTTTTTATGCACTTTCCAAAAGGTCTTGACTGCATTTGATGTAGACCTAGAAAATGGATGGGAGAAGTGGTTGGCTTTATCCTTATATCATGACCATGATGGCTGGTTTGAAACATGCTAGGCAAACAAAAACCTCACTTGGACAAAGGCCCATCAACTATTTGTTCAACGTTTTGAGTCTCCAGACTAAATGATAATGATGGCAAGCAAAGTGTACAACATGGTCATGGGTAAGAACGAGTCTGTACTGGAATATAGTACACAGTTCCAAAAAACATACCAAGGAGGAGGTATTGCAGACAACCAAGGCCTGGCACTACGTTTCTTAGTTTCTCTACTACCTCACATTCATGAGAATGTCCAAGTTGCCTGGCATGGTCACTATGGAAAAAAACTGCCAAGCAATGTAGAAGAAATCTTCAAAGTGGCCCAAGCCATGTCTGTGTACAAGCATATGTATCACTACCTGGATGAAGAAGTTCAGTTGCATCCAACATCGAGACAATGCACCAACCACCATAACTCTCCCCCATGACATTCTACCAGCCCTTGCAAACACACTGTTGTCAGGTGTGCCTATCATGGTCCAAAGGCACACCATTCTATGGACAAATGTCATAGAAGTTCTGGTGTTCAAACAACACCTCTGATTGAAAAAATGAACAATTGCACATACTGTAGATGGAAGTATACACTGGGTCACCATTGTCAGGAATACAGGAATGCAAAAGCAAAAAAAGCAGCTCAAACAACAACACCAACACTGCATGTGAATGCACTGTCACACTCAAATGATGCATCATCTGACAATCACCCTGCAGAAAGTGCAATTAGAGATCTAGCAGATTCCATGAGTGACCTGGAATTTGAATCTACCAGTACATATCACTGCCATATCTTGTGCCTTTTCACACAAAACACTAATCCTTTCTCACTTTTCACTCCTATCATTATTCAGGATGAACTACTCAAAGAATTAGTAGACACAGGTACCAAGTTTTTGGCTATTAGTTTAGATTGAATACAAACTAATAAAAGTTCATGAGAAATAATCTCCATTGAAGGAACAATATACTTTGCTGGACATGGACATGATACAAAACGTTTTGGCATCACTAAGCCATTAAACATTCATTATAATGGACAAACTCTTACTCACTCTTTTGAAGTGATGAAACTTCAAGAAGGAACAGATCTCATTTTAGAATTCGATATCATGCCAAAACTAGGGATTAGTCTGACAGGTGTCACTGTTAAGTGGGATGATCAGGACCACATCTCCACTGACTCAATCAACCCTGACATACCTGAACCTAACGACTCTCCTGCTGGGACTCCCAAAACACATGCACAATTTATGAAAGCTATTCAACCTCTCATTGATTTAAATGCATCCATACCCAAAGCTTCCTTCTGCATCATGCCAGAATCAATTGTACATTTACCCACAGCTGAAGGAGCTTCAACCTATCAATGACAGTATCCCATTCCCTTCAAATTACAACCTGTCATTGATGAAGCTGAAGAATTAGTAAGGGAAACGGTTGCTAAATACTTTGAGACTCTTGGCGGGAGTTTATTCAGAAGTAAAAGATTAATTTTGATTACAATGTCTACCAGCAGTATTTATACTCTTTTAATGCTTAGTCAAATATCTTAGTAATCAGAGGACGCGTAAGCACTGATTGTTCATGGTAAATAGATGATGGTGAATGATTATTAATCTTCTTGTCAGAGAAGCTGTCATTGAGCTGAGTCTGAATGGCGGTCATCTAATGCATGAATCAGGAACACTTACTAATCACTGTGTCTATTAGTAAGATCGTAATCATCGTAATTGTCTTGTTGCACCAATCATGAGAAAGGATATGCCGGGGGTACCTTAAGATCATGGCAGAGTATCCTAGTATCTCAGATTATAATAATCCTTAAGTAGATGTCTGATTGATACAAATTCTTATCTGTGGATGTAGTGCCGATGGTATGAGAAACTCATAGAAGATCGTTTAGACTCTAGTGGATAAGAGTATGTATGATGCTCATGTTATGTCAAATACGACAGAAGCCATTGCTACTTGGTTAGCTGATAGTACAATTGTGTGCACACCTGTCAATACTTCATGGAATAGTCCTTTGACATTGGCAGATAAAAAGGATGTCCATGGTAACAAAACAGGCAAACGACCATGCTTGGATCCATGACATATCAATCACCTTCTACCTGATGACAAATACCCTCTGCCTCTGATTCATGACATTTTTCATTCCCTCAAAGGATCCACCATGTTTACCATACTGGATCTCAAGAGTGCATTCCACTGCTTCAAGATTTATGAAAATGACCAACATAAAACCACTTTTACACATAATGGTTTACAGTATATGTTTCAAGGATGTCCCTTCAGTCTCAAACCTCTATCCTCCAAATTTCAGCAGGTTATGTCTCTCATCTTCCAAGACATGTCCTATGTGCAAACTTTTGTGGATGACATCATTATCCATTCAGCCACCATGTCTGAGCATCTCTGACATGTACAAACAGCTATCCAAAAGCTCACTGATGTCAATCTCATTCTCAATCCACTCAAATGTCACTTCACACAAAAATCAGTATTTTTATTGGGCTTCTGCATTTCAGCCAATGGCATTTCCTTGGACAAAAGAAAACTTACCAATGTACAAGATTGGCCTCTACCCAAAACCAGAAAAGATATTTAGCATTTTTTAGGCATTGTTAATTACTTTTGCAAGCACATTCCCAAGGTAGCACATATTACTGCACCATTGGATGCCCTTCATAATGCTAATCTCCTCAGAGATCTCTGGACAAACGTGCATACCAAACACTTCAACATGCTCAAGCAGATCCTGCTGACCAATCCTTTGCTCCACTATCTGGATCTCTCTCAACCTTTCTACATTGCCACAGATGCTTCCAACTATAGAATCGGCACTGTACTCTACCAAATGTTAGATAACAAGATATGCCATATTGGCTTCATGGCACATTCACTCAGCAAATCCGAATGCAATTACAGTACCACCAAACGTGAACTACTTGCCATTGTCTTCACCTTGCACAAATTCCATAAATACTTGTGGGGTAATCCATTCATGCTGTACACAGATCACAAAGCTTTAACTTACATCTACACACAAAAAATTGCCAATCCAATGATGATTAACTGGCTTGACACCATCCTTGATTATACATTCACTGTTATCCATTTACCTGGTCTTGACAATGTTCTACCTGATCATCTTTCACACTTGTTTTCACCTGAAAACATGCTGGAGGGAGGTAACATGGCATACAAACTATCAATTAATGATTCCAAATTTGATATATCTGAATATGACTCCAAGGATGTAAAAAATCACATATTTAGAATAACAAAGCATGTGAAACAAGACATGATGACACCTCCAGATGAAGAACACAAAATACTACTGCAACAGGTACATCTCTTCAGTGGCCATGAGAGTGCTGAACACATCATTAGACATCTACATGCAGATGGTATTCACTGGAGCAACATGCTCCAAGATGCTGTGAAATATGTAAAATCATGTCATGATTGCCAAAAGTTCAACATTGCATGCAAGGGCTACCACCCTCTTCATTCTATCTATGCTTATATCCCTGGTGACCATTGGGCTGTAGATCTGGCTGGTCCATTCAAAACATCTGATTCTGGTAACCATTACCTACTTATCATGGTTGATGTATGCACTCACTTCTGTATACTATACATACTGCCCAACAAACAATTAGATACTCTTGTTAAAACATTTGTTCAAGTCTTCTGTAACTTTGGACTACCTCATATCATTCAATCTGACAATGGTACTGAGTTTAAAAATATGTTCATGTAGAAATTCACCAAAAGTACCAGTATAGACCATCACCTTATTACACCCTACCATCCTCATGCAAACGGCCTAGCCAAGCAATGGGTTCAGTCAGCTGTGCAAGTCATTCATAAAAAAGTACAAGGTGCTGGAAAAGACTGGGATTATTATGTACCTAGTGTTCAATTAGCCCTGAACAATAGGATCTTCAAACATCTCAACACTCCACCCTTCTCACTCATGTTCACATGCAAACTAAACAACTTCAAGGACTACCACGATGACAAGGCAATACCATCAAAACTGTTAACATATGACAAACTCATTCAACATATAGAACACATGGCTGATGTCATTTTCCCCACACTCAAAGAAAGAACAGAGTTGCATAACCAAATGGAGAAGAAAAAGTTTGACACCTGTGGTATTTCTTGCCCTGTAATTAGAGATACAATCTCCACCATAGTAATTTAATCAGTGTAGTGGCAGTAAACAAAACACCACTTTTTTATCTAATAAATTGGCATCTCACCATACTCTCACATATTTGATCAACCCTCTCCAGAACGAATATCACATTTTTTTATGGTGAATACCCAAGCAACAAAGAAGTTAACAATGAACAACTATGACGAAATTGTGACCCCTGTTGTCACTGTTGACACTCCTGTCAACATTGTACAAGATGTCAAAAGGCAAATAATGAGCCCATGACCATGCCAGCTCTCTCAGTCCCCCAGGGTGCATTGGCATCTAAGCATTTGGGTCTGGAAAACAAAGCATTGGCAACTTTGTGCATGCTTGAATAAAAAGTGGAAGAAAAGGAGGACATGTACATGAGCATGTGCAACTTGGGAGCCAGTGATTCCCAAGCTAACCAGTATTTGAAAGATTTTGTCAAGGCTCAGGACCACGTTGACAGTTTTCATAAGGTATGTGCTAGGCACTATCCTGCTTGTAAAGAGTTCAGTGATATTGGCATCATAGAACCAGGTGAGGACTATGACAATGTAAGCCAGTACACTAGCTCAGTTGTAATGAGTGAACATTCTGTAGTAAGAGTGAATGCAGTTGTTCCCTGTGATATGCCAGCTTTGCAGTTAGCAGGTGGCAGTGTATGGAACTCTTGTAAAGCAGTGCATGAGTCTGCTAGATCGTTTGTAAGAGAGTTCAAGACTCAATTGGATGCATATAGATTGGAGCATGATGAACATTGGGAACAGCTGTTAAAGCTCTGCCTCAATGACAGCCAAAAAGTATGGTTTGAGACAAAGTTAGCTCATCGTAGCCTCAGTTGGACTGAGGCAGAGACCATACTGTGTAACAAGTTTGATACGCCTCTGCATCAGATTAGGGTACATATCAAACTTAGTCATATGAGCCAGTGCCCTGGAGAAAGCATTGCAGCATACATTGAGCATTTTCAGAAACAGCATTTGGAGACAGGTTGTGAGGAGAACATAAATTTGGTAGTAACTTTTTTAGCTTCTCTGCAATCACAGTATTGTGATCATGCATCATTTGTAATTGCATCACAGTATCGTGCAAAAATTCCTAGTGACCTGGATAAGGTCTGTGACCTGGTGTTAGCAATGACATCAGAAGGAAAAAGGTTACATGAGGGTGATTCTGTAGATACCTGTGTAGTTTACAGTAAGTTCAATGGCTATCATGTAAATAGTTTCAAGCAAGTGGATTCTCACTGGGATGTAAAAGAATGTAAGGTCAATGTAGAAGACAAGGTGTATACCAAGCCTTGCCATTATTGTAATGCACTGTGGCAACCAACACACAAGTGCAAAGAATTTTATGAGCACAAAAAGAAGGAAGCAGCCCATGCAAATGGCAATACCAAACATGAGTTTGTTTCACATAAAGCACATATGCATAACAAAGAAAAAGGCAATTTCGTAATGCATGGTGCTTGTCAACTCCAAGACCAATATGATCATAATGACCCTCTGTCATATGGAGAAGATGAAGAGTGGATGCAGAAGATTCAAATAGATGCTCTATGTAAGCATCAAATTATAAATCGCTCCATGGGTTGCAATGTAACTAAATTAATTGTTGTACCTATTACCATACAGTATGAAAAGACTGAGGTGCTCATTGACACAGGAGCAGATTTTCCTGCAGTAGACGTAGCATTCTGTAAATGTTTGTCATTAAAAATTGTACCTGTCGATGGCACCATAACTATGGCCACTCAAGGTCATAATGTTTATAGAATGGACAAAACTCCAGAGCTCAATATTGTATATAACGGTCGTGATATGGGAAAACACTCATTTGAAGTAATGGAATTGTTGCAAGGCACACAAGTTAGTATTGGTACAGACCTCATGCTGAAACTTGGTATTGCATTAGTTGGTCTAGCAACTTCATGGGATACTCCCAGTAAAAACAAAAGTGATGACACATTCAAAGATATATTGGTGCCAAATGAGTCACCAGTTGGAACAGTTGTAGAGCACGAACAGCTCATGGTAAACATACAACTGTATATAGATGAAAACAGTCAAATACCAAAAACATCATTTTGTACTGTTCCAGAATCTGTCATCCATCTGGATACTCCAGAAGGTCAAACGTCATACAGATGGCAATACCCTTTGCTGCATGCACTCATTCCATTAGTGCAAGAAA